>JAVTVY010037248.1:0-163280 GCA_036873755.1 Hanleya hanleyi | reverse complement strand
CACTCAAATCCTGCATATAACTGTGTTTTCAACCCTCAGTACGCAGATCTCTTTTTAAAGAAACCCTCGATTATTCCACCTCTTGGAATCCGTATGAAACCACACCTTGTAGCAGCTGGTATTAAAGTTAGTCAAATTTTACCTAACGAGCTCTTGCCAACTCCACCATGGCAGTTAGCCACGCCAGAAGTAGATATTTCACTGGCTAAATATAAGAAGGCAGACACAAGCCAGCTCGTGTATACACAAGAATTTGGTCTACTGAGAGAGAAATTCAGATCACATCAGGCTATTTATACAGATGGTTCTAAAGATGGTGAGAGAGTAGCATGTGCTACTATCTTTAGTTCCAAAACTAAAACGTATCGACTGCCAGGTAAAAGTTCCATATTTACTGCAGAAGCAAAAACTCTATTATCAGCTTTGGAAGGTATTGGTTCCACTAGAAGGAAAAAGTATGTCATATTCTCAGATTCACTATCCTGCCTTAAATCAAGTAAAAGTGGAAATTCCACTCATCCCACCATCTTGGAAATTCTACAATTATATGACACCAGATTTGATCAACAGATCGATATTGTGTTTTGTTGGATGCCTAGTCACGTTGACATCAAAGGCAACACTGAAGCTGATAGATTGGCTAAGGCAGCTCTAGATGAAGAAGTTGACCCTGTTGGAATACCATACAGCGATGTCAGCCCATCTATCTGCGCTATGTAAGAAAGCTGTTTCAATCTTTATGGGATACTATGAATAATAACAAACTTCACGAGTTCAAAAAAACGGTTGGTTATACTCACCTGAACAGTCATAAACGCTTCGACCAGGCCATGATTAGACGATGTAGGATCGTCACACGATTAACCCATGAATATTTACTAAAACAGGAGCCGATTCCAAGGTGTATACCTTGCCATGAAGATCTGACGGTGAAACATATTCTCCTGGACTGCATAGATTTTAAAACTGTAAGAGATACTTTTTATCGAGCAGATACGCTGCAAGATCTTTTTAGCAGAGTGAAAGAAGATTGTATTTTAGGTTATTTTAGAGAGATTGGTTTGTTGTACAAATTTTAATGTTTGTACCTGTTTTAACGCATTAGTTTACCGAGTTTTTGTATTGATTACTTAGAATTTTGTTTGATCGTCGCTATATAGCTGAAATATTGCTGAATGCGACGTTAAACCCTAATTCTCTCTCTCTCTCCTTGTGTAAAACAGTAAATTACTATGAACACAGACATGGGGTGAGGAAATGCATTATACTGAAAACAGGAGTGAGACATGCAAAAATTCTTAGCTTCCCGTAAGTTATTGAGAAATATGCTGGGAATATGCAACATATTACTAATTCTATATTCACTAATTCTGTATCTTGCATACATATGTATCACAAAATCAAATTAAACTAGTAATCAGGTGTTAATCTTGAGGTGAAGCTGGTGCTGGTTGATTGCCTTGTTTTTTGTCTGTTTTCTCCTGAGCACTTATGCTGCGTTATTTAGTTTTTCCCTCATGTAGAACTTCACTTCTGTGACAGTCATAGAAGGAAAGTGCTTTATGACAGCGGCTAAAATGAAAAAAATGACACTGTCGTAGTCAGATCAGAATACCTTAACATCGAAGACATGTAATTCATATTAGAATTCACAATAGCCACTATGCAGGTGCCTCACTTTTAGGGCAGGTTAATTTTGACAGTTTATTTTTCACTATAGAGATTGTTACATGACGAGTGAGCAAGTGAGTAGTAGGGTTTAACGTCGTTTTCAACCTTGTTTCTGTCATATCACGAGAGTGCCTACAGTTCCTATTACCCTGGACACTGATCAACCCAGCCAGTACAGCACTCGGTCACCCATCCAAGTATTGGCCGAGCTTAACGTTGCTTAACATGACCAGGGAGAACTCTAAGGAAAACAATGAGTATAGATGCGAGATTTTTCAATAATACACAAGCCTGCATCACCAATGATCTCCAAAATATACTTACATGTTGTTGCATTGACCTCTTGTTCAGCCATCCCAGGCTTCTTCTGCCTTCGAACACCTCCGCCCCCAGTGACCGAATGGCCAGCCAGAAAATCCTCGGAATAGTGGCCATGCAGAATATCAGTGGTAATTCCCCCAAGAGCTATTAGAAAATCTGAAAAATACCCAAAAGATAATTTTCTTCTTAATTCTGTGGTAAAATAACAATTGGAAATAAAACTAGAGAACGAGACTTTGCAATTAAGAAAATGGTTTCCAAATCTTTAAAATAAGGTTCCAAGCTATCCAGCTACCGGTGGGGTGGGTTCAGGTTCCTGCTTCAATGCATCTTGCTGAGAAGCAACTGGAACTTGACAATGTCATGTCTACCACTGTAATAACACTTTATTGCACCATGTAAGCGTCCTGTCTGTGTCTTGTGAGCTGTCCTCAGTGTTTTATAGAGTGGATGAAGGGTGTCTGGTTCCATTCTTTGTCTTCTTTGAAGTAGCAGGAACACAACTGGGCTGGGTGGTGCTTAGTTGGTTCGTCGTGATATAGCCGAAATATTGTTGAAAGCGACGTTAAATTCTATTCACTCATTCACTCATTGTTGTGACCGACTTAATTATTTGTTGCATTCAAATTGAGACATGGGAGGTAACCATGTAAATTCTAATAAGAGAACATGAAATGAAGTTTGAAATAGTGCAAGTGGTTGGCATTTGATCTTGCAACTTTGGAGATTCTTTATAATTATGGACATAATTTTGAACTGACGATGCTGGCCGTAACCGGTCTACTGTGTGTACATGCAGGGAAGGTAACCTTTAGAGATTCCAGACCCTCTATTTGTACTTCCGTGAGACGGCTGTTTCAAACTTTATGTGATGCTGTGAATGATAACAAGCTTCACGAGTTCAAAAAAATGTAGGCTATCTGAACAGCCAGAAACGTTTCGATCAGACCATGATCAGGCGATGTGGAATCGATCATACACGATTAACTCACGAACATTTACTCAAAAAAGAGCCAGTCCCAAGGTGTATTCCATACCATGAAGATCTCATGGTGAAACATCTTCTTATCGAATGCATAGAATTTAAGATTGTAAGAGATGCTTTTTATCGAGCGACTACTTTAGAAAATCTTTTTAGTCGGGTGAGGGAGGATTGAATCTTGGGTTATTTGAGAGGTATCGGTTTGTTGCATAAGTTTTAATGTGTGTTTGTTTTATTGCGTTGGATTACAAAGTCATTGGCTTGAGTACTTTGGAGAATTTTGTTTGATCGTCGCTATATTGCTGAAATACGCGACGTTAAACCTTAATTCTCTCTCTCTCCCTGGCATTCGCTCCGGGGTTACATGCATCTGTCTTCAGGAGTTTCACCACTTTCCTTGTGTTTGGATTTTTCTCTCGCTGAATGGAAGAAATGGCAGCTCGGTCACTGGAAAAAAGACAGAAGTTCCTTGCGCACTATGGATGCCATACATGCCAAGGGATACTCCGGTACTTGCACAATGATTTTATGAGCAGTCTGTGTGAGGCATTTAGCAAACTTTTGCTGATTTTTGGGTATCTGCCCAATTCACCCAACACCAGACAAGAAATCCATCATTTCATCTTTCTCTTTCTCATTCAGAAGATGATGCTGACTACTCTTAAGAATTTCTTTGAGGTCCGCGAGAATCTCCTTCGATAGGGATTCTTCCCCCAGGACAAGATGTACAGGAAGGCTTCATTTAGCAAGACTGGGAAAATTTCATGATCTTTCAATCCTTTCACCGTTATGCGACCAATCGAATGCCATTCATTTTTCCATGCACCGATGTGGTGCATGGCACCTTGCTATCGGCCCCACTCGTTCTTCTCTCATAGAAGGAAGACCAGAATGAGGCGTATGCATCCCTGGAAAGACCTTCCTGGTCTGCTCCAAGCTCATCTTATTGCCTGGCTCTCATGTCTTCCAGGCGACACACTCATCGAATGGATATCATTATTGTATCTTCAAGACTTGGGGGTGGTGATGGAGATCTTGTTGGAGGTGATTGGCGTTGAAGTCTTGAACGTCCAATGACCTCAAAGACAATGTTGGTGGTGGCAGCCTTGGTGTGGGGGAAACATTTTGTGATGTTCTATCTGGTATACTTACAAAGTCATCTCAACCGTCGTATTCCTGCAAATCGAGAAAATTGAAGCGGAACTAAGCTTTTTTTATGAAGTCAAGAAACATTTATTTATTACAACGTAAATGTACATATTTTTTAATTTTTTATTTTATTTATTTATTTCCGAGGATGACAAAAGTTCAAGTTGCGTTAACAACATCTAACAAGAGGTCTCCAATATACATTTCATCTGCCCCTGTAGCCCACCAAATTGCGATTTTCAATGATTTCGTGATTTTGACATCACGGTGACCTTGGCCGCCGTTTTGGTATGTCCCCCTAATGTATCTAAGGACAAACAAAATTTCGATTTCATTGATTTCCCTCGTTTGGGGTCAGTGAAGTTTGATCTTGACCTCATTTTTAGTATGCGACATTTTTTCCAATGATGTCCTGATTGTTATGCCATGGTGATCTTTTGACTTACAAAGTCATCTCAACCGTCGTATTCCTGCAAATCGAGAAAATTGAAGCGGAACTAAGCTTTTTTTATGAAGTCAAGAAACATTTGTTTATTACAACGTAAATGTACATATTTTTTTATTTTTTATTTTATTTATTTATTTCCGAGGATGACAAAAGTTCAAGTTGCGTTAACAACATCTAACAAGAGGTCTCCAATATACATTTCATCTGCCCCTGTAGTCCACCAAATTGCGATTTTCAATGATTTCGTGATTTTGACATCACGGTGACCTTGGCCGCCGTTTTGGTATGTCCCCCTAATGTATCTAAGGACAAACAAAATTTCGATTTCATTGATTTCCCTCGTTTGGGGTCAGTGAAGTTTGATCTTGACCTCATTTTTAGTATGCGACATTTTTTCCAATAATGTCCTGATTGTTATGCCATGGTGATCTTTTGACCTCGACTCCACTGGTGTATCTATGCATAAAAAATACAAAATAGATAGAAATGTGTCATAGATGTAGACCGGGCATGAATAGTTCAATGATGCCCCAATTTTCAAGTCACCAGTAACATTTGGTCTCTGACCTCATTTTTAGTATACGACTTTTCTACCCCAATGAACCCACTCACAAGAAATTGGCATTTCCAATATTTCCTGATTGTTATGCCATGGTGATCTCTTGACCTCGACTTCACTGGTGTATCAATTCATAAACAAAATACAAAGTAGATAGAAATGTGCCACTTATATAGACCAGGCACGAACGGTTCGATGATTTCCCAATGTTCAAGCCATCAGTAACCTCAACTCTGATATATGACATTTCCCAGTTGGTATCCACTTAACAAAATAAGGTGCAGATAGAAACTGTCTCATGGGTGGGCAGACATCAACATCACTTAGTACAACCATCGATTGGGTCGGCATATAAGCCACTACCTTATATCTAGATTTTGCCACGGCAAATTCTATATACAACCCTATATCTAGATTTTGCCACGGCAAATTCTATATACAATCTTAACCTCCGAATCGATCACCGATCAATTTGAATCAACTTGCATGGAGTTTGACCTTGTCGGAAGGTCATAAGAACTGAACAGATGACCTTGACCTTTTGGTATGTGATGACCCCATGACCTGTGCGTTGACCCATGACCTCAACCTTGACCTCTGACCCAAGGTCAAAATTTGCGACAGTACATTTTGATGGTACTATCGCATTTTTGATCGCGAGGTCAAGGTCGAGGTCATATGTCCACGCAGGGGTCATGGGGTCATCACATACCAAAAGGTCAAGGTCATCTGCTCAGTTCTTATGACCTTCCGACAACGTCAAACTCTATGCAAATTGATTCAAATTGATCGGTGGTCGATTCGGAGGTTAAGATTGAGGTCAAGGTCAATTCTGACATCGGATTTGTGTCCAGCGACCTCATAATTACTTGAAGAGCAAGTTGTTTTGAAATGCCCTATTAATTCCACCAAAGAAAATTGAAAAAACTGAAAAATGAAGAAAATGGTGGCAAAATCTAGATATAAGGTTTTGTATATAGAATTTGCCGTGGCAAAATAGATATAAGGTTTTGTATATAGAATTCGCCGTGGCAAAATCTAGTTATAAGCCACTATATATAGAATTTGCCGTGGCAAATTATAAGGTAGTGGCTGATATCTAGATTTCGCCACGGCAAATTCTATATACAAAACCTTATATCTAGATTTTGCCACCATTTTCTTCATTTTTCAGTTTTTTTTAAATTTTTCATTACGGGAATTAATAGGGCATTACTAAACATTATTAGAACTACTTTAGGGCTTTCATCTTTCAAAATGTGAAAACGTTTCCTCCTAAACTTTTTTTTTGAATTTTTTTTTAAATAATGGCTGTTTTCCCCATATATGTATAACACGATGACATTTTGGTCGAACACTTTGTGGACTCATCAAGCGACCCTTTAATCTGGTCAATATATTATGATAAAGCGTTGGTTGAGGTTAGCCAGTACACGGACTGTTGCTCAACTGTCGCCACGAGGAGGCCCTCAACCTGACAGTGAAAAAACACTGCAGTCAATTAAGGACTAAGGACTTGAATTAATTTGGACATTTTAACTTAGTGGCCAATCACTGCCGAATAATCAACAAAAATAATCACCATTCAACAGTCACAGTAAAATATTTTTTAATGTTCGCGACAAAAAATGCCCGCAAACTCCTAATTTTTTCTCTCACAATTATGGTTATTCTTAAATCTTTACATAATACATGTTTGAGGGTCGTTAGCCGCCACATTGCGTTGCCCGATCGTGCGTTTGGGACGCCACCCTGAAACGATCGTAAAAAAGGACCTTTTAAAAATATATACAAAATGTTTACAAAATAAACTAGGTCCTGAACATTTCATTGTATAAAAATATTACTATAATTATCCATTGAAATACAATCAAAAGCCTATCCTTTTCTATTTTTTTTTTATATTTTTTTGGCGAAAAGTCAATAAAAATCCTGACAGGGGAGTGATTAAAATAAAAAATGAATTAAATATAAATTGAACATACGTTTCATTGTATAAAAATATTACTTTAATTATCCGTTGAAATATAATCAAAAGCCTTTACTTTTCTATTTTTTTTTAAATATTTTTTTGGCGAAAAGGCAATAAAAATTTGTACTCAATTTCTGTCATTAAAATAAATCAAATATGAATTAAATATACACAACACAAACATTGAAATTTAATTAAAAAAATATATATATATATATGTACGGCACTTGTCACGGAATTCCGCATCCTGACAGGGGAGTGATTAAAATAAATTAAAAAAAATGACAGGGGAAAAAAATTAATTAAATATAAATTAAAACACTAACATGCATTAAATTTTAATTTAAAAAATATATACATATGTACAACCCCTGTCAGGGAATCTTACATCCTGACAGGGGAATGCTCTTGTCAGGGAATCCTACATCCTGACCTGACCAGTAGAATGATTAAAACAAATAAAAACAATTAAATATAAATTCAAACACGAACAATCATTAAAAATTAATTTAAAAAATATATATATATGTCAGGGCATCCTACATCCTGACAATCAAAGTTAACCAAGTTACTGATACAATGGGCAAAGGACGAGTCCAACAGTCAGACTAGTTGCGGTCCCTCGCTGCTCTCTTTCTGTTCGTCCTGATGATGGAGTGGACCTTATCTCTGACCTTGTTGATGCCGTAAGTGAGTTCTATCTCTGCACCTAGATTCGAGCGGGAGAGCTGGAATCTCACCTGACTGATTGTTGGCAACTCGTCCGTATCGATGAACTGGCGGAATATTTTTGACACAATTCGAGAATGCCGCTCTGTCCACGTCCTGCGGTTCCCTGCTACGAAGACTTCAGCGGCCTTGTCCGGCGTATTTGCGTCGACTTCGATGTCCTCTTCCTTGGAGGGTGTTGTTGTCCCTCTTCCTGGGGCCGTTGAAGGACCTGCTGTTTCTGTCTCTTTTTCTGGGGCCGTTGAAGGACCTGCTGTTTCCACTACTGTGTGTGGACCTTTCTCCATCACCGCACTGAGCATGAGTGGTGCCATGACTACCGAAACGTGCTGCTTGCGCACAAGGTCGTAATGCGCAGCTTGAGTGGCGTGTGCGTGCGACATCTGGGTGGCCAGATCTCGAGCCCTCTCGGGGTGCTTCTTTAGGACTTTGGTGGTAACCGTCTTTCTGTAGAGGGTCGCCGTAAACGGCACCCCGAAGCTCTGCTCCAAACATTTCGAGAACATGGAGCAGCTCAGTTTCTTTCCCTCGTACTGAGGGAACACTATCTGATCCCTATAAAACAAAATGAACCCGATTAGCATACTGACAAGTCACGAGAATACTTACTGATGCAGCAAATACAACGTCAATCTCAGTAAACTCAGATACAATATTACGGAATATGATATCCTCAACCCCAGCGAATCTGGAACAGGTGTCCAGCTTGTTGAAATCACGCTCACAGTTACTACACTCGGTAGCACGTGGACGAGTATATAAACATTACCGAGAAACAGTATCCAAATATGACATCATTTCCAGACAGTTTGCTTAAAGCTCAAAGAGTTTACTCCCGCCGAAGTCTGGCTCTGTTAGGGGGTAGAAATAGATAGTATTCCACTGATTTACCATCATGGTTTACCTAGATTGATACAACCTAATATAACCAAACCTATATAACCACGAAAAGGCAATAAATGACAAACAAATACTTTACCTTTAAAGCCCTGGATCGGTTCTTCGCCTGTTGAGGCTCCAGGACTGTCTTCGTTCGTTCGTTAACGGTGATATTGGCTGGCCCATGGAAGCCCGTCTTGTGCTTCTTTACAGATATTACATATGACGTGCTGCCTTTGTGGGAGTATGGGGTGGACCTTGATATTTCTGATAGCACCTGCCCGCTGGCCCGAGATCGAAATTAACTTTCCTATTAGATAATTACGCAGGAGGTCATACCGGGTCTGGTCCATGGGTAGATTCTCTCCTTGCAACAGTTTGTCGATGTCTCGCTTGGCCCGTTTTGCCGGTTCCGAGTTCTCAAGATTGTCGATGTCGCTCGGCTTGATTAACCTGGCTTGGTCCCTCAGGGCCACTTTCACTCTTCTCACTTTCTTCTTCTTATTCGCTGTCGAGCCCCACCCTTTCAGAGCGGCCAACATTGTGACCTTGAACTCGTGGTTGTCTGTCTTCCCTGGTTAAGAAATCGATGAAGAGGGTAATTGTCGATAGATACACGTAGGTCGCCCCCGCGGCCATTTTCCTCCAGAAAGAGTCCAGGAATTTGGATCTGAATCGCTTCCTGGTGAGGAGGTCGTCCAAATGGAAACCGGGGGACACTGTGCCCCACATTAACTGCAGCCTTGTCTTGTGCTGCGAGGCGACATCGGGCTTCCTCTCTCCACCGTCGGAGGTCTGCAGGTCCTGACAGAAGCGCCCTAGAAGCTGCCTTGCTTCGTACGGAGCAGCTCGACAGTGGAAGGGATTCTTCCGTCTAAGTTCGTCATCGCTCTCAGAAGATCATGACATCTGTGACGTAGGGACTTCCACGGGAAATTCTATATACAACCTTATATCTAGATTTTGCCACCATTTTCTTCATTTTTCATTAGTGGAATTAATAGGGAATTTCAAAACAACCTGCTCTTCAAGTAATTATGAGGTCGCTGGACACAAATCCGAGGTCAGAATTGACCTTGACCTCAATCTTAACCTCCGAATCGACCACCGATCAATTTGAATCAATTTGCATAGAGTTTGACCTTGTCGGAAGGTCATAAGAACTGAGATGACCTTGACCTTTTGATATGTGATGACCCCATTACCCCTGCGTGGACCTATGACCTCGACCTTGACTTCCGACCTCGCGATAAAAAATGCGATAGTACCATCAAAATGTACTATCGCAAATTTTGACCCTGGGTCAGAGGTCAAAGTTGAGGTCATGGATCAACGCACAGGTCATGGGGTAATCACATACCAAAAGGTCAAGGTCTTCTGTTCAGTTCTTATGACCTTATGAAGAACAGTATGTTTATACACTCGAATGCACCAAAAAACCCGGTAAAGAAAGACCAAAAACTTATCTGTATCTTCAACTTTCAGGAGCTCCAAAATTACGTAGTTATCACATCAATGCAACAATCAAACATAATGCCACATAGAGAGAGGCACGGACTTCAGCGTAGAGAAATTTGACAGGTCTCAGGTGCACAGTAACGAAAATGAGGCCATTAGACACTTTAACACATGAAACTGTGGAATTGGGTCAAAGTAGAGGTCAAGGTCAAAGTGGGTGCAGTATTCTAGAAGGGCGGTCCCAGCTGTGTCCACATATAAAATTTGATAGTGATCGGTCAATCATTAAGAAAGCTAGTGCTGTCTATATCGCTTTGGAATTTTGCTGTTTTTGTTTAACTGAATCAAAACGGGCGCTTTGGTTTTTCATCTAAATTTCAAAATGTACATTGCTTCTACATCAATATTCAATGTACGATGATAGACGGTATGTTTATACACTCGAATGCACCAAAAAACCCGGTAAAGAAAGACCAAAAACTTACCTTTATCTTCAACTTTCAGGAGCTTCAAAATTACGTCTTTACTTCTTTGTGGTTTTCGATGGTCTGAAATCAAATGGCCAGTTTGGCCTACCTAAACTTTTAAGTGATTCTAAAAACCATTTCATATGATAGATAAGGTACCAAAGAAAATATTTTGGTATTTTGTCATGAAGGATTTTGCACCAAAGTAATTTTTTCTTCAGAATCAAGATGGCGCCCATTTTCCCGCCAAAAAATTGAAAGCGCGAGAACTTTTAAATGTCGATTTTTACCCTTAATCGTTAAGATATCCTATTGGTCTTTTGAAATATGATGCCCGCAAGAACAGAGATTGGATATGTTGCCTGCATGGCGTGCTGAGTATACTACTTCCGGTATCGCTATGTTTCCTCGGGAAGTTTGTTGCTAATTGCCAATATGAGACTGCAGAAAAAGTCTAGAGACAAGTCGTCATAATATATAATAAATCCAATGCCCTGTGACATACATAACATTTTTTTAAATAATTTTTACTTTAATTAATTTATAAAATACGCTGTTTCAATGCCACGATTAGGCTTTCTCTTCTTTGCTTTGTGGAAAGGTCACAAGATATAGGCGGACGACCTTGACCTTCTGATATGTGATGACCCCATGACCTGTGCGTTGACCCATGACCTCACCCTTGACCTCTGACCTACATTTTGATGGTACTATCGCATTTTTTATCGCGAGGTCGGAAGTCGAGGTCATAGGTCCACGCAGGGGGCATGAGGTCATCACATCAAAAGGTCAAGGTCATCTGCTCAGTTCTTATGACCTTCCGACAAGGTCAAACTATGCAAATTGATTCAAATTGATCGGTGGTCGATTCGGAGGTTGAGATTGATGTCAAGTTCAATTCTGAGCTCGGATTTGTGTCCAGCGACCTCATAATTACTTGAAGAGCAGGTTGTTTTGAAATTCCCTATTAATTCCACTAATGAAAAATGAAGAAAATGGTGGCAAAATCTAGATATGAGGTTGTATATAGAATTTGCCGTGGCAAAATCTAGATATAAGGTTTTGTATATAGAATTTGCCGTGGCAAAATCTAGTTATAAGTTATAACTAGGAATTTGCTGTAACATTTTTCGAGGTCTTTTCTGAGGTCAAAAATGTCGTAAACCTTAACGGTAAGACTTGGGAACACCGTTTTTGAGGTCGAGGAATACAATGGCACCATTTTTGACTCGCAAAAAAGTGGCCTATTATCCGATCTCCGGTTTTGCAGCGCCATCTGTTCATTTTGTATTTTCGCTATATCGGCAGGGTTTTTCACAAAAATTTTACGGATTATAGAATTTTAGTGTCCGATCAGTTGATTACGTGAAGGTGATAGACAACGGGGATGTTCTCTATATAACCCTGGTTTCCGTAAGTTCGTCTTCAGTCAAAGCCAAAGAACTACAAGACAACTCGTTGTGATGATAGAGGTTGATGTTGTATTACTTCTGCATCATAACATAGACATTGGTACAGCAAATCAAAGATATCCTGAAAACGTCCGTACAGATTGAAGCCAAGATGTTATTGCTCGAATCATTTTGAAATTACATTGAATTTTATACAGTAAAACAAATAAGTACTTGAACCAGAGGCTGGTACAAAACCCTTAACTCCAGGATTGTAACAATTAATTAGGGACCTGCCGGAATAAATACTTGGCAATGTTAATTAAACACAGCTGTGGCCTGACCTGTGTCACTTTAATACCGTACCATATTCATGCAGGCTCTAGCTTACATACTAACAGAAGACCTTTATCAATTTCTCATTTCTACAATATAAAATGTAAATCGAGTTATATTTAGAGTACCAATTAAATCTCAAGTGCCATCCTCTTGCTTGATATCATTCGTTTTAACTTATGATGTGAAGCCAGGCCTGCTATAATTGACCTGATGTGTCAAATCCACATCTCTAGCCTGTATCGTTATCAACACAAGTGTATACCCCGGTTTAGACTTCCTGGCTTCCGCTTAATTAGCAGAGATATGCTCTCAGATGTATAAACGCTCGAACTAACATTTTAACCGAACTGATTAAGGTAAATGTGAAATCAAAAAGATACATATATGATCAAAATATCAATGAGCCTAAAACCTTCATTATCTCATTCCATATTTTACATACCTCCGTTACCACAAGTTAATTGTTCTCCCAACAACAATTAACTCATATATATCCATCAATATATAGCAAATATCATATGGTATCGTGCAGGAAAAATGACTTATAATAGATCGGTTACAATTTAAAAATCAAAAACAGATACATCAGATACCAAAGAATAAAAAATGAAAAGATTAATTGACATGTTCCAAATATTATAATAGCAAGACAAACAAAAGCAAAATTATCAAATCATGAATCAAAACTAGGTTAAAATAAGTCATTAAAAGGATGGTCAGGGAAATATGAAACCAAGTAAATGCTTTTAAGGGTGCGCACTCCTCTAACATTCACTTGAAATTTCACACATCCTCCCCACCGGAAGTTAAATGTCCATTCTGCAGAATTGCATTCAACTCAGTTTTCCAATATAATGTCAACCGCAGGTTGGGGAAAATCAAATCCACAGGCCGGCCGGACCTGGGACAAGACCGCCATAGGCGTGTTAACACCAGATGATACAGAAGTTTGCTCTGGAGTCTTCGAAAAACAATCAAAACAAGAAATACAAGAAAAGTTACACAACTTGAAACGTTTCATAATACGAAAAACAACAAACAACAGTATGCATACAAACAAAATTGAACCAAAAACGTACGTCAAAATCTCGGAAAACGACACAGTAGACCCGTATTCTAACTCCACTGGTCGTAACGGCTTAAGGGGCACATATTTCACCTTACGAAGGTCATGCCAGGGTGTAAGTTTTAGCGAGGTTAGTATGTTAGACTCATTCAGAATGGTAGGTATGTCGACAGGTGGTAAAGAAACGACAGTTGCTAGCAAAGAAACCATGTGAGTCATCACTTTCACCTGACTTAACTTCCAATCCATACCACTAAAAGTACAATTATTAGGACTTAGCAAATAGAGTCCTGCACCTAGAGTGTGTGTCATCGTAGGAACACCGTCACAATGTTCTTGAATATTTTCTCCAAATGTCTGCACAATAAATTCACCTGGGGCAAGTTCAAATATCTTACTTGTTGTATCGTTAGTTTGACTCAACTGAACCAGACATAGATCACTAGTGACATTTGATAAGATACTCACAATACAAGGTATATGCTGTGACGCCATCATGGCGTTGCCATAACAAACCTTCGGTGTACGTCCCATACACCGTGCAGGGTGGAAGTACCAACCTATCCGCGTATTTAACCCAATATGTTCCGCGGATAACATGACTTTCATTAACTGACCGGGGGCACGTAAGGGCATAGCCCATGACCTTATGTTATATTCGACATAGGCACCATTGTCAACAAGTGGGAGAGTGGCCACGTAATGCAGAGAATCGACACCATCATGTAGCCACAGCGATTGCACAAGTATATGTTGATAATACCACATGTATGGTTCAATAAGTTGAACTCCTATTGGTAACAGGTCTTGTACTTTTCGCAATTCCAATGATGGAAATAATTCCTCAGTCAGTCTACCCAATTCCACGGAGGCGTACTGTCGTTGGTATTGTAAACGGGCTTCATTGTACGTTTGCATAGTTAATTCCATGGCATCCAAGATATGGTTAAACTTTAATACGAGGAGAATACGTCGCCACATCTGTACCTGCGACGCTCTAACTGACCGAGTGAAATCATTTAGATATTGCGTAACGTTAATCATAGCATTTGAAAGTTGATTAATTCGATCGCGATTAAGTGCAATCTCATCAAAGGCGTGATGTACTCCAGACGCAAGTTCATTTGCAAAATGAGCTATGCCATGGGCGGCCGTTAACGTGGTTTGTACCAGTTCTCTTAACTTATTAACATCCCGGGTCGTTGCTATGCCAAACAAGGCGGATCCAATTTCACCCACCACATCTAGAAACGCCCTTCGAAATCGACGGGGAGATATACGGTCGATATCAGCTTGTTCGACCTGAACCGCAAGATGCTGGAATCGACGCAACCAAGGTAACATGTCAGAACGTTCAATATACTGGTGATCAAACGAGACGTTAACCATACGATAAAGTTCTTGGACATGTGCACGAAAATTCTCAGGGAATACCGGTGGCGTAATAGTCACAACAACTGTCCACTCAGCCTTGACCAAACTAATAGGGACCTGTCCAGTAACAAGGATGTCATTCCGCAGTGGGGTTATAGCAGTCCATCCCAATGGGACCGTAATAGCCAAAACATATACTACGAGCAACATGATCCCTGTCATAGCCACTGGTATCGAAAAGTGTACGTACGACGGTGTTTATTTCTGATTATAGGAGAACTCAAGGCTGGAGGTTTGCGCTTGCGCAAATAATAACCATGCGGTGAGTCGTCCATTTCATTCGAGGAGTCTGGCTCATTGGGGGTCTCCTCGTCCATATCAGACGGCGTGTCATCCGCATTAGGCGGATCTTCTACATCGGGCACTTGACTTTCACTATTAATTGCCGTGTCATCGGGAATTTGAAGTGTATTAGGAGACTGACTGGTAGATTCATCATTCGGAGAAGGGGAGGAGTATGACAACTGCCTATCATGCGACGTGGGCGTCTCAACTTGCTCGGGAGCTACGTTAAACTGGCGTTCTGCTCTGTTCAGACTCTGCCGCGTACCTATCTCAGGGTTACGACGGGGGCGTGGCTGAACATTATCCCAAACAATCTGAGGATCGACAACTCGAAGCTTAGAGACATTAACTACTCTAGTTTTCCCTGACCTCTGGTGTCGAATATGGGCTACCGGTCCGTTAATCTTAGATATTTCATACTGTGGATCACACTGAGCTGTCAGTTTGATTCGCTCATCTGCATGAACAACCACAGAGTCGCCCACCTTGAACACGCCCTCCCGTGCTCGGTGATTAATTTGTTCACGATGGTACAATCGTGATTTTTCAGTCGCTTCACGTGCTTTGTGAAGTGCATTGCTCACAGGACTTAAACGGTCACTAAGATCTTGTGAAGCATCTACAGGTAGGGAGAATGGTAAACGTGCACGACGCCCATACGTTAAATAAAAGGGCGTGTACGTAGTTGTGGCATGTCTTGTGTTGCGATAAGCTAACAAGGCTGAACTGAGTTCACTTTTCCAATGTCGAGACTGATTATTGACCAACTTCTGGAGAATTTCCTTAAGGGTTCGATTGAAACGTTCAGTTTTACCGTTAGTTTGAGGATGATACGGAGTCGTGCGCCTGTGATCTATTCCTAGCAACTTGAATTTTTCTCTCAACTCATTGGAATTGAATTCCTTTCCCAGATCGGTAATCACGATCTCTGGAATTCCATGTCTAGAACAGTATTCTTCCAGAAATTTATCCTCCACATTTTCAGCTGTTTTCTAACGTATAGGAAAAGCTTCCGCCCAAGCTGAATAATGATCTACTATCGTCAAGATGTAGGAATGGCCTTTATTTGATCGAGTCAGTGGACCGATCAAATCCATACCAACAATCTGACCTGGATATTTTGGCATGGGCATTTCGGTGTACTTTGGGCGACTACGCACCCGTCTATTTACCTGACAAGTTGCACAACGGTCCAACATACGCATAATGTCTTTGCGCATGCCCTTCCAAACGAATGCATCTCGGACTAAACCTAAGGTCTTATAGAGTCCCTGGTGACCTGCGCGAAGGTGTGCTTGCTCCATTACCTGGTTACGAAACCTGGTCGGCAAGATCACACGGGGATATTCAGCATCAGCTGCCGAGGGACATCTCGTGGAATATACTATTTCATTGTGCACCATATGTTCCTCTGATGGAATAGTAAATAGAGTGGGGAACTCCCGTTTTTGTTCCTGGCGAAGTGTCACTTCATCAACGCCATATACCGATATTGGCACGTACGGTAGGACACCCTCAGGTACCTCAGGTATAATGTAATCATTAGTATCAAATGTTGCAACTTCATAAGGTGTTCGAATTCTTGAAAGCATGTCTGCTCGGACATTCTTGCTTCCTTTGATGTATTCAATCTTACACCCATACCCAGCTATCAAAACTGCCCATCGTTGAACTTTAGTGTTCCTAACTTCACCAAGAAAGAGACTTTTCAACGGTTTATGATCAGTGTAAACAACAAATTTTGCGCCATAGAGGTATGGCCTTAGCTTTTTCAATGCATAGACTACAGAATATCCTTCTTTTTCTATGACAGGCCAATTCAACTGGCTATCTTTTAAGGTGGCCGACACATACTGTATGACCCGGTCAACACCTTGCTCATCTTTTTGCACTAAAATTGCACCTACTGCATAGTTGGATGCATCAGTAAACAATTTGTATGGCTTCTGTGGGTTTGGATAGGCTAGTACACTATCACTGCATAAGAGGCGTTTCACCTCATCAAATGCATTCTGCTGGGGCTGACCCCATTTGAACCTCACATGCTTCCGTGTCAAGGACACGAGAGGCTCTACCAGGTTAGCATAGTTGGGGACACATGCACGATAATATCCTGACATGCCAAGAATAGAACGTACTTCCTCTACAGAGGTGGGAGGGAACATGTCACGGATAGCTTGAATTTTCTGATCTTGTGGGGAAATACCATGCTGTGAAATGTGATACCCCAATAAATCTACTGACCTAGCCGCAAAGACACACTTCTTTCTTTTGAGTTGTAAATTATACTCTAATAACCGTCCCAAGACTAGTTTTAGATGATAAGCATGCTCAGTTTCATTGCGTGAGTATATAACAATGTCGTCAACATACACAACAACAAACTTACCGACATAATCTCGAAAAATGTCATTCATGGCTCTTTGGAAAACCGCACCTGAGTTACAAAATCCAAATGGCATGGAATTCCATTCAAATAAACCTTCTGAGCAGGTAAATGCAGTTTTTTCAATGTCCTCAGGTGAGACAGGTATTTGCCAATATCCAGACTTGAGGTCTAGAGTTGTGAATACAGATGCACCACGCAGAGAGTCAAAAATGTCTGAAATCAAAGGTAATGGATAACTGTCCTTACGTGTTACAGAGTTCAATTTCCTGTAATCGATGGCGAACCTGATCGTTCCATCCTTCTTCGGTACCAGTGTGATAGGTGACGCCCAAGGTGATGAAGATGGTCGAATAACACCTGCCTGTAACATCTCCTTTATTTGGTCCTTGACAACATGCTGTTTCATCAAGGGCATTCTGTACGCACGCTGCCTGATAGGTGGGTGATCTCCACTAGGTATGGTACACTGCACTCTCGGGTGTCTCCCTGCACCTGGTTTCTTTGATACGTCAAAAACATCTCGGTATTCGTGTAGTACTTCATCGATCTCCCTGTTTCCCGTGGTTTCGTATACACTTCCTGCAGCGTCGATACCCCCCAGTTGTCCAGTCGACGTTAACTTGTATAATCGACCGAACCATCGCATGTGACTTTTTGGATAGTCCAATTGAGCTTTTCCAATATGTAAGGCATCAGACCCCAAAATACACTGATGAAACATCTCCGGAAAGACAACAATCGGTACAGGAGACGCGTTTAGAAATTTGACTTCAGTTTGTCCCAAAACCTTCAGAGGCTGCTCATTCACAGCATATATTATACCAGTTTTCTTAAGTGGTCCCTTCCCAGATAGTTTGTGCCACACATCAGCACGTAGTAGTGACGTTGACGCCCCCGTGTCAATCAGTGCAGTAATAGTTTGTCCATCTAATTTTAATTGGGCCGAGAACCTCCCTGGAATGATCGAGCGCTCGGCCCTCTGCCGTTTCCCGCCTGCTCATGAGTTGTTTGGAAGCGTGGACTAGGTGGATTACGACATACCGCCATTCTGTGTCCGGTCTGCTCGCATCTCCAACAAGTGATTGGTTGTCTCTGCCTGGCACGTCTCGGACCATTGTTTCGTGTAATTGGCAGTCGCTGATCACTCCGGGCTCGCATCGTGGTATTTTCCTGCTGTCGGCGTTGATCACATTCCAACCGGCTCAATCGATTGTTCACTAATTTCTGATGTGCCTCTATGACACCTCGGTTCTGTCGGATTTCCTCTAAACATCTCTCGACAGGGTTATGAGAAGCGTCAACTTCCATCGGCACTGCTTCGTCTAAGTTCATAGTAGATAGTAAGTCTAACCGGGATGCTTGATCCTCGATATAGGTCATAGCCGCATTTACATCTTCGGCCCGTTTGTTCATCACGATTTTGCGTGGCAACTGCTTATCCTGTAGTGACCTGATATAAGCACGAAGTATGACACGTTTCGAGTCGTCATTTACATCTGGATACGCACGTCTCGCCAAGTCCCGAAATCGCCTATTGTATGTATACACAGTTTCTCCTGGTCTCTGGTGAATCGATTCTAATTCACATTTTAATCTCTCATCTTCATTTGTGGATACAAATGCCGTTACCACATGTTGCCTAATTGTTTGCCAAGTTACGGTGGCATTGCCCTTGTCCTCAAGAAATAAATCGATCTCCCTTCGGAGACCTCCGGCTGTCGTCCATATCGCCAAATGTGCTGGACTCCCATTGATGTCTCGAACATCCCGTATCGCCGTGTTGCATTCTTCTAACCAGTCGCGCACCTCGGCCGGTATGAGTCCATCACATTTACGAATAGCCGCAACGTGATTTCGTAACCTCTCACGTTGTACTCGTGATTGTTCATGAGCTGAATTGTCAGCACGCACGGCGTTTACTAATGTTGTTACGCCCTGTGCTATGGCCTGCAGATCTTGCACTCGCACGGCCTGATCTGCCATACCTGTCTTGCCTTGTAGTATCTCGTCTGGGGGTCGCCAATATAGAATTTTAGTGTCCTATCAGTTGATTACGTGAAGGTGATAGACAACGGGGATGTTCTCTATATAACCCTGGTTTCCGTAAGTTCGTCTTCAGTCAAAGCCAAAGAACTACAAGACAACTCGTTGTGATGATAGAGGTTGATGTTGTATTACTTCTGCATCATAACATAGACATTGGTACAGCAAATCAAAGATATCCTGAAAACGTCCGTACAGATTGAAGCCAAGATGTTATTGCTCGAATCATTGTGAAATTACATTGAATTTTATACAGTAAAACAAATAAGTACTTGAACCAGAGGCTGGTACAAAACCCTTAACTCCAGGATTGTAACAATTAATTAGGGACCTGCCGGATAACCATTTGCCACTGGTTGTTAATTAAACACAGCTGTGGCCTGACCTGGTCACTTTAATACCGTACCATATTCATGTAGGCTCTAGCTTACATACTAACAGAAGACCTCTATTTTCATTTCTACAATATACAATGTAAATCGAGTTATATTTCGAGTACCAATTAAATCTCAAGTGCCATCCTCTTGCTTCTACCAGACACCGTTTTGCTTGATATCATTTGTTGAAGCCAGGCCTGCTATAATTGACCTGATGTGTCAAATCCACATCGCTAGCCTGTATCGTTATCCACACAAGTGTATACTCCGGTTTTAGACTTCCTGGCTTCCGCTTAATTAGCAGAGATATGCTCTCAAATGTACAAACGCTCGAATTGACATTTTAACCGAACTGATTAAGGTAAATGTGAAATCAAAAAGATACATATATGATCAAAATATCTTCATTATCTCATTCCATATTTTACAATGGGTTCTTACGGCCCCTAGCCCCGGGTTAAGCGGAATTAGTCGCAAGTTACGAAACGTAGCGCCATAGATCTTGCACGCCACGTTCGTATTTTGCAATCAGCAGACGATATGTATCGCCAAATTTGAGAAACTTTGAGTGGAGGCGCCTTGTGGAACAGCCCTGTTTTATAAGTTTCTGCAACAATGTTTTGTGATGTTGATTAAAATCGTTACATTTAACACAAGATCTAGCAAATGCTACTAAGCGAGATATGTATACGCCATATGCAGGTCCCACTGGAATATTACTGTCCAGAAAGGGATAGTTTACGATGTCGAAATTGTAATCATCTCTTTTGTCATAAAGTCGACGAGAGAGAATGCCCGCTTCATTTTTTATAGAGATAGAGATCTAAATATGATGTGCCTGTAGGGCTATCTGTAGTTTCCTTCAAATCCAGTGAAGGTGGATATATATCCTTCACTGCGTCATTTATATAGCGATTATCCACAGCGAGAAGATCGTCTATATAGCGTTTGGTGAATGAGAAGGAACGGGCTTTGAATGGATCGGTTTTTGAAAGCGCCTGCATATAGTCATATTCATAAGAGAACAGATACAGGTCAGCCAACAGGGGTGCACAATTAGTACCCATTGGAATACCTATATGCTGCTGATATATTGTGTTGCCAAATTTCACATAGATATTTTTAATGAGAAATTCAAGCAACTCTATAAACAAAGAAACATCCCATGAATGATATCTCTTGTATGTAGTCGAGCTAAAGAATGCTTTATGGCTTCCGACATTAATATATCTACGATCAGTTTTCTTGAACACAGTTACTATTAATGAACTTATACGGTCAATAAGGTCATGATGAGGGATTGTAGTATAGAGAGTCGAGAAATCCCATGTGGATACATGTCTGTACGGTATGTGACCTTTAGCATCAAGTTCTTCCGTAAGACATTTTGAGATTGTTCAATATCCACATACATTCAACTCCAGAGTTCTTAGAAATACTGGCGCAATAACTTTCCCAAAATATTTTTACCTCCTGAAGGGTCCTCGTCAATAGAAGCTTGGTGGTGCAGCTTCTAGAACCAGCTATGAATCTAGCTTTGTATGGTGATTTATGCATTTTGGGAGTCCAGTATAGTTTTGGTATGTCGTTATGATTGGTTGGAAGACTAATACCTCTTTCCCTGAGAAACTTTTTGTAATTGTTAAATAAATCTTCCAGAGTAAATGCAGTTTGGAAGTAAGTAGACGTATTTGATGAAGATATGTCTACACTCAGTTCTTTAACCAGCACCTGGTAATAGTAATATTTACATATGAATATTATATTATTCGGAGCTTTGTCTGCTGGGACTATGACGAATTTACTCTGGAGATTTGCTAGAACTTCTTGTGAATTGAGGTTTCTCAGTATTTGTTTTGCTTGGGGTAGAGTACGTCTGTCAATATGGCGGATTGTTTCAACGACCTTGCTCTTGGTGAGGTCCAGCCAATCAGCGAGTACTGTAGGTTCAACTTTTTCTCGCTTAGACCAATCAATAACGTACTGTTCCAATGCAGACAGGACTATCTTCTGGTCGGCCTTCAGATTTATTCTTCTTGGCTCTCTATATTTAGGTGCTTTCATCAGGAGTAATTTCAGATCCTTATCACTCACCACATCAAGGTCACCAGTCACAATATGTTTGCATGGTGTATAGATAAAGTTCGACGATTCACAATCACAACTATAGCCTCCTGACGTGTATAAGTCCCAGTCAAACTCCTTGACAGCATTGGAGTAGTTGAATATTTTGGTGGCTATAGATTTAGTATACTTATATGAAATGCAAGGAGGTTCTGTGAACTTAAAATAGTTTGGTACAGCGTTGCGTACCTCTGGATCATTCAGGATTCGAGGTAAATTAATGATGTCCAGTCCTTTATCTAAGTAGTTGAGTTTCAAGAAAAGCCTATCTTGAGATGTTTCGATTATGTTTGCTGGACGATACAACCGAAAATACGCTATATCTTGACATACTTTACTGATTTTTGGTGGTATTATATTTCCTGAAGACGCAGATTGTTATATATCTCTGGCTATTTGATTTAAAGCTCTCAGAGTTAACGCATACAGAACTGTACGTAAGCTATGTATACTATTGGGTGTGTTAGTTAAACCCACTATGTAATTTAAAGTGATATGATCGTGAATCATCGAACTATTAAACTTTCGCCAACCATGGCTGCGTTGTCTCCGTTGATGGGGTTTAAATAGTTGGGTAATGTTGGATATATTTGAACGGCGGTTTGTAGCATTGCCGAACCCACTGACATTATCGTTTAAACCAAACGGAAACACTGACCCAAGTTCTAGCATCCAGAATAATTCCCGCTCTCGGATTTTTCTCTCAAATCCAAAGGGGGAATCCTTAGCAGATAGATAGACGACGTCTATGATCTGAATACTAAAGTTAGCCCAGCCATGGTCGGTCCAGAAAAATGTTTACCTATAAGCAATTGCTTTTTCCTAACGGATTTTCTGTGACCGTTCACCCTAAGATGGAGTCTTTGGGTGGTCTTGCCAACATACTGCTGACCACACTTCTTACAGGAAACTAAATAAATACAGTTTGTAGTGGAACAAGTAAGATCAACATACGAGTTAACAGAATATGAGTTACCAGTTAACGCGGAACTAAATGAAGCTGAAGTATTAAAGAGTGGACACGTGAGACATCCACGATGTCCACACTTAGAAATTTTGAAATTATCACATGTAGAATTCGGTGCTAAACAATCATCAAGCGCAATATTACAAGGTTTGATGTCGTGGCCTTGCTTTGCTGTCAGAAAGATATCTGTCATTTGGATTGAAAAAGGTCTTAGTGCATTTCGAACTATTAGAGACTCGGCCGAGAAACCTGCACTAAGGTTCCTCGGATCTGTCTTAATAGAATTTCTTTCTGTTGTATCCATTATGAGTGTTGGGTGTGCAGGCGCCCGGGCTTGGGGACAACTTGTCCGCCAGCAGAATCCAGGCATACACAGGTTAAAATTACAAGCGTCTCGTCCGTCATTCATAATCCAGCCGTCGTCCATTAGAGAATATCCGCGTCCATAAGCCAAATACCTATTCCATATTCCATATAACAGTATTAGCACCAAATTCAAAAAGACAATCATAGTATACATAAACATAGGCTTGTTTCCTGCAAGAAAGAAGCGGTCAACAGTTTTGAATGATGCCGGCAAGACATCATGATGTTCCAAAAATATCAAATCCGTATCGCTGATCAGTATTCTTAATCCATAATATTCGTTGTAAAGTCGTCATCTAAAGAATGATGTATTTCAGTCACGCTTTGATTGTGACTGTTCATATGAGTATCATGATGATCTAGAAATACATGGGTTCTTACGGCCCCTAGCCCCGGGTTAAGCGGAATTAGTCACAAGTTACGAAACGTAGCGCCATAGATCGTGCACGCTACGTTCGTATTTTGCTATCAGCATGCGATATGTATCGCCAAATTTGAGAAACTTTGAGTGGAGGTGCTTGGAACAGTGTTTTGTCACTTTGACTAAAATCGTCACATTTAATACAGGATCTAGCAAATGCTACTAAGCGAGATATGTATACGCCATATGCAGGTCCCACTGGAATATTACTGTCCAGAAAAGGATAGTTTACGATGTCGAAATTGTAATCATCTCTTTTGTCATAAAGTCGACGAGAGAGAATGCCGCTTCATTTTTATAGAGATAGAGATCTAAATATGATGTGCCTGTAGGGCTATCTGTAGTTTCCTTCAAATCCAGTGAAGGTGGATATTTATCCTTCTCTGCGTCATTTATATAGCGATTATCCACAGCGAGAAGATCGTCTATATAGCGTTTGGTGAATTAGAAGGAACGGGCTTTGAATGGATCGGCTTTTGAAAGCGCCTGCATATAGTCATATTCATAAGAGAACAGATACAGGTCAGCCAACATGGGTGCACAATTAGTACCCATTGGAATACCTATATGCTGCTGATATTGTGTTGCCAAATTTCACATAGATATTTTTAATGAGAAATTCAAGCAGCTCTATAAACAAAGAAACATCCCATGAATGATATCGCTTGTATGTAGTCGAGCTAAAGAATGCTTTATGGTTTCCGACATTAATATATCTACGATCAGTTTTCTTGAACACAGATACTATTAATGAACTTATACGGTCAATAAGGTCCTGATGAGGGATTGTAGTATAGAGAGTCGAGAAATCCCATGTGGATACATGTCTGTACGGTATGTGACCTTTAGCATCAAGTTTTTCTGTAAGACATTTTGAGTTTTTCAATATTCACATATATTCAACGCCAGAGTTCTTAGAAATAGTGGCGCAATACCTTTCCCAAAATGCTTTTACCTCCTGAAGGGCCCTCGTCAATAGGGTTGAAAGAAGCTTGGTGGTGCAGCTTCTAGAGCCAGCTATGAATCTAGCTTTGTATGGTGATTTATGCATTTTGGGAGTCCAGTATAGTTTTGGTATGTCGTTATGATTGGTTTGAAGACAAATACCTCTTTCCCTGAGAAACTTTTTGTGATTGTTAAATAATCTTCCAGAGTAAATGCAGTTTGGGAGTAAGTAGACGTATTTGATGAAGATATGTCTACACTCAATTCTTTAACCAGCACCTGGTAATAGTAATATTTACATATGAATATTATATTATTCGGAGCTTTGTCTGCTGGGACTATGACGAATTTACTCTGGAGATTTGCTAGAACTTCTTGCGAATTGAGGTTTCTCAGTACTTGTTTTGCTTGGGGAAGAGTACTTCTGTCAATATGGCGGATTGTTTCAACGACCTTGCTCTTGGTGAGGTCCAGCCAATCAGCGAGTATTGTAGGTTCAACTTTTTCTCGCTTAGACCAATCAATAACGTACTGTTCCAATGCAGATAGGACTATCTTCTGGTCGGCCTTCAGATTTATACTTCTTGGCTCTCTATATTTAGGTCCTTTCATCAGGAGTAATTTCAGATCCTTATCACTCACCACATCAAGGTCACCAGTCACAATATGTTTGCATGGTGTATAGATAAAGTTCGACGATTCACAATGACAACTTTAGCCTCCTGACGTGTATAAGTTCCAGTCAAACTCCTTGACAGCATTGGAGTAATTGAATATTTTGGTGGCTATAGATTTAGTATACTTATATGAAATGCAAGGAGGTTCTGTGAACTTGGAATAGTTTGGTACAGCGTTGCGTACCTCTGGATCATTCAGGATTCGAGGTAAATTAATGATGTCCAGTCCTTTATCTAAGTAGTTGAGTTTCAAGAAAAGCCTATCTTGAGATGTTTCGATTATGTTCACTGGACGATACAACCGAAAATACGCTATATCTTGACATACTTTACTGATTTTTGGTGGTATTATATTTCCTGAAGACGCAGATTGTTGTATATCTCTGGCTATTTGATTTAAAGCTCCGAGGTAACGCATACAGAACAGTACGTAAGCTATGTATACTATTGGGTGTGTTAGTTAAACCCACTATGTAATTTAAAGGGATATGATCGTGAATCATCGAACTATTAAACTTTCGCCAACCATGGCTGCGTTGTCTCCGTTGATGGGGTTTAAATAGTTGAGTAATGTTGAATATATCTGAACGGCGGTTTGTAGCATTGCCGAACCCACTGACCTTATCGTTTAAACCAAACGGAAACACTGACCCAAGTTCTAGCATCCAGAATAATTCCCGCTCTCGGATTTTTCCCTCAAGGGGGAATCCTTAGTAGATGGATAGACCGTTCACCCTAAGATGGAGTCTTTGGGTGGTCTTGCCAACATACTGCTGACCACACTTCTTACAGGAAACTAAATAAATACAGTTTGTAGTAGAACAACTAAGATCAACATACGGGTTAACAGAATATGAGTTACCAGTTAACGCGGAACTAAATGAAGCTGAAGTATTAAAGAGTGGACACGTGAGACATCCACGATGTCCAAACTTAGAAATTTTGAAATTATTACATGTAGAATTCGGTGCTAAACAATCATCAAGCGCAATATTACAAAGTTTGATGTCGTGGCCTTGCTTTGCTGTCAGAAATATATCTGTCATTTGGATTGAGAAAGATCTTAGTGCTTTTCGAACTATTAGAGGCTCGGCCTAGAAACCTGCACTAAGGTTCCTCGGGTCTGTCAGCGTTCACCAAACGCTATATAGACGATCTTCTCGCTGTGGATAATCGCTATATAAATGACGCAGTTAAGGTTATATATCCACCTTCACTGGATTTGAAGGAAACTACAGATAACCCTACAGGCACATCGTATTATCTCTATAAAAATGAAGCGGGCCTTCTCTCTCGCCGATTGTATGACGAAAGAGATGATTACAATTTCGACATCGTAAACTATCCCTTTCTGGCATTTGCTAGATCCTGTGTTAAATGTGACGGGTTTAATCAACGTCACAAAACATTGTTGCAGAAACTTATAAAACAGGGCTACACCACCAAGCGCCTCCACTCAAAGTTTCTCAAATTTGGCGATACATATCGCATGCTGATAGCAAAATACGAGCGTAGCGTGCAAGATCTATGGCGTTATGTTTCGTAACTTGTGTCTAATTCCGCTTAACCCGGGGCTAGGGGCCGTGTGAACCCATGTACTTCTAGATCCTCATGGTACTCATATGAACAGTCACAATCAAAGCGTGACTGAGATACATCAATATTTAGATGACGACCTTACAACAAATATTATGGATTAAGAATACTGATCAGCGATACGGATTTGATATTTTTGGAACATCATGATGTCTTGCCGGCATCATTGAAAACTGTTGACCGCTTCTCTCTTGCAGGAAACAAGCCTATGTTTATGTATACTATGATTGTCTTTTGAATTTGGTGCTAGTACTGTTATATGGAATATGAAATAGGTCTTTGGATTATGGACGCGGATATTCTCTAATGGACGACGGCTGAATTATGGATGACGGACCAGACGCTTGTAATTAATATTATTTCTTTCTGTTGTATCCAATATGAGTGTTACGTGTGCAGGGGCCCGGCCACGGGGACAACTTGTTCACCAGCAGAATCCAGGCATACGCAGGTTAAAATTACAAGCGTCTAGTCCGTCATTCATAATCCAGCCGTGCACAATTAGTACCCATTGGCATGCCTATATGCTGCATATAGGCATGCCAATGGGTCGCTGGAAACGATGCTGGACCATGTGAACCAATTGGATGTCTTGGAATGGGCCTATGAACAGAGCCCCAACACACAATGGGTCGTAGAGAGGATGACCAATGTCACGTTTTTCGTGACCAAATTACGGAATCTTCCCATCGGATGAATGTATTCACCCATGCATTGATAGATACTCAGAATGCGCAAACAATTATCTGGGATAGTTGCCTCAACTTTATCCTGGCCTGCCCATGACGATTAGAACAAACGGTTCAGAGCGAACATGGCCGAAGAGAGAACTTTCTGAAATGGAGACTTCTGATTGGACAAGAATACATGTAACGGACAGGAACGAATATGACAGATGCAAATGGTGGCCTCTGTTTGGACGAGTCTTTTCGAATTGTAAACATACCCAACGCGGCTCCCCCAGCGTGGGTATGATGTACTTGAGAGGAAAATAAAATGATTGACCTGTCATCCTTGTTGTTGTTCTCTCACCGGTCCACATGCGACATTGTACAGAGTACATGCTCATTGAGCGAGAGGGAGAGAATTAAGGTTTAGCGTCGCATTCCGCAATATTCCAGATATATAGCGACATGGACAGAGTACATGTACATGAACAGATTACATGTACAGGCACATAGTACATGTGCATGGATATGTACAGAATACATGGATATACACAAAGTATATGTATTCTGTGCTTGGTGGAGTATCCTTTGCCCTACGGGCTATAGGGTACAGGGTGCACCACAGGAGCGTGCGCCTGCATACGGCGACACACACACACACGCATACCCACACACACACACACACGCACACACACGCATACACACGCACACACACACACACACACACACACGCACACACCCACAGATGCATACACACACACACACACACGCAAAAACACACGCACATGCAGGCACGTACAAACACACGAAAGCAAACACACCAATACACACAGACGCACACACACGCACATACACGCAGACGCATACACACACACACATGCACACACACGTACACACACGCACACGCACTCACGCACATGCACCCACACGTATACACACAAGCGTACACATGCAGACGCACACACACAGGCACACATACGCGCATACACTCATTGCGCATTGCGCCGCAAGGTCAATAGGGCTCGAAATGCGCTTTTATTCTGCTAATCCATCCTTCACTGCCTCAAAATTCCCACTTTCGCTACTACTTGTGCAGATGACGTCACCAATGACGTCACAGATGCTGTGGACATCCCTCAAATCGGGTTCTCCACCACGGAAACTACAAGATGACATCTCACAGGACGCATTCCGTCCAAGAATGGTCCCTCTCTACCCCAAAAATTTTCTTTCACTGCCCCCAAAATGTACAATTTGGCTACTACTCCTACTGAAGACGTCACCAATGACGTCACAGATGACGTGAACATTCTTCAGATCGGGGTCTGCACCACGAGAACTACAATATAACACCTCACACGACGCATTCGGATCAAGAATGGTCCATCTCTACACGAAATACCTGTCCTTCACTGCCCCAAAATGCCCACTTTGGCCACTACTCCTACTGATGACGTCACCAATGACGTGAACGTCCCTCAAATCGTGGTCTACACCCCGAGAGCTACAAAATAACACATCCCAGGACGCAGTCGGACCAATAGTGGTCCCTCTCTACCCCAAACTGACCTCCACGAACCCCCACAATGGCCACTTTACTTACTACACCCAACTGCGCATGCGCAGATTGACGGGACTTGCACTAAAAACACACACAATTCTGACTCTTCCCCACACATGCTTTACTTTGACACCTTCCACGACCCATATGGGCCCATAGCGGTCCGTCTCTACCCGAAACACACCCCTCAAAATGCCTGCTTTCTATACTACGGCCAGAGTGCGCATTCCCAGAATATTGACAACGGACGAGCCATTAGTCCAGTCGGATGCTCCACCACGACAGCTTCAAAATAAGACCTCACCCGACATCATAGGACCAATAGGAGCTCACCTTGACCCCAAAACGTCCACCCAGTATCTTCCATAGCCAATATGGGGTTATATGGACCTATATACACACCTATCCGGTACTTTTCAAAAAATTTCACCGTTTCGCTCCGAGACCCTTCCCATGATGATTTTCTTGGCGAGACGAGAAAAACGAGATCAAACAACCCATAGTAAATCCCACAAAAAAAAAATGACCACCCCTCCCCTCATAGCCAGTATGGGGACGGGCCTATATACAGATTCACCAGATACTTTTCGAAAAATTTTACCTTTTCGCTTCGAGACCCTTCCCATGGTGTTCTAAATGACGAGATGTGAGAAACAAGTCGAAACAACCTATATCACAATGAACGTGTGTGAATTTCCCATGATGGACCCAGTATGGGACTATATGGGCCTACCCAGGCCTCGGTGAACTTTTTCCAAAAATTTCACCGTTTCGCTCCGGGACCCTTCCCATTGTGATTTTCTTGGCGAGACGAGAAAAACGAGACCCCACAACCCATAGTAAAACCCACAAAAAAAATTGACCACCCCCCCACCCATAGCCAGTATGGAGATATATGGGGCTATATACAGGCCTACCCGGATCTGCACAGCAGAATGTTGAAAACGAACGACACACTAGTCCAGGCGGATGTTCCCTCACATATGCTTCACATTGATACCTCACTCGACTCCATCGGACCATTAGTGGACAATCTAGACACCAACACGTCTATTTCCATACCCTTTTCCCACAATTCCCTGTCTGCGCATGCGCAGAATGTTGAAAACGAACAACACACTAGTTCAGGCGGATGCTCCCACACGAGAGCTTCACAATAAGACCTCATACGACACCATCGGATCATTAGGGACCCTAAAACGTCTATTTCCATACCATTTTCCCACAATTCCCTGTCTGCGCATGCGCAGAGTGTCGAAAACGAACGACACACTAGTGCAGGTGGATGCTCCCTCACGAATGCATCACATTGATTCCTCACTCGATCCAATCGGCCCACTAGTGGCCCACCTAGACCCCAAAACGTCTATTTCCGTACCCTTTTCCCACAATTCCCTGTCTGTGCTTGCGCAGAATGTTGACAACGAACGATACACTGGTCCAGGTGTATGCTCCCTCACGTGTGCTTCACATTGATACCCAATCGGCCCACTAGTGGCCCACCTAGACCCCAAAACGTCTATTTCCATACACTTTCTCTCCTGCGTATGCGCAGAATGACGTCAGTTCCACGTCACACCCAGGCCGTTGGATACTCCCTCACGTATGCTTCATATTGATACCTCACTCGACCCAATCGGTCCAGCAGCGGTCCCTACAGATTGCCGAACATTCTCACGAAAACCCACGTATTTGGGACTGATTTCGGTCCGCGGAGGCAGACCGCATCACCGCCAAACCACATCACCGCGGTGGAATCCCTCCCCTCATGGTCACGCCCGATTCTCCCAGACCGGAAATGACGTCATACCTGCGCGGAACACCTCCACACACCTCTCTGCGCACACCTCATTTCTCCTCATTTCTCGCATGCGCAGTGAGGCGCATGAGACTTTTGCGGTCCGTTCTATACTACTGATCATACAGTACCGCTCTGATGACCGTAGGCCTAATGACACAGCTCCCATAACTGAATACACAGAAAGTTGTATTTTTCAAGACTACCGGTCTGCTACCTACTATTTCTGTGGGAGGCCTGTTGGCCGAGTGGTTTAGATCACCGGCATATGGTGCTGGCGATTATACTCCAATAGCTGGTTCGAATCCCGCGCCGGACTCGACCAATTTTCAACGCTAGAATCCGTGCTATACTAAGATAGTGTTTTCCCAAGATATCCTACTTGGCCGCCATCTTGAATTTATGCATGATCCTCTACTCGGGGGGTTATGCAAATGGGCTCAAAATGACCCCAATATGATAAACTATCAAGTCAAGGAGTTTCAGCACTCCATTTTTGTCGTTCTGGAGATAGCGCAGAAAGTTTGGTGGGGGGGCATTTAGGGTTAAATAAGGCATTAAGACAGCAATGTCCGAGCTGTCTGTGAAAGATCATCGCGCGACATTTTAACCCCATGTTGGCCGGGGAGGCATTATCCTCCCCCCAGTCCAAAAAGAAACAATTCCATCGCAGCACCGGAATGGAGAGAACTAGACAGCTGAGAATGGAATAATTCAAAATGGCAACCGAGATGTGTCCGTATCCATTTTTTTACCGCAGTTTTCTTGCTTAAAATGGCATGCAAGTAATTTAATTTGCCAAAAACGTATTATTCTCAACCATATTAACTAGTTTTTGAGACAAACTATGGTCACCTTGAATATTTTACATTGTCGATCTGTAGAGCTTGACTCAAATATATATATGGAAAGCTTCAGCTCTTTAACCCAAGGGGTAATGACTATACATACGGGGCTGGGCGAATCTCCTCCCATCCCACGAACTTGATTCCATCTTACCGAGCCAATGGAATTTTCCATTTTATCACTTAACCACCCTTAGCTCATTGACTTCATTCTCCGTGTATTTCGCTCGATGTCATCTTCCCCAAGCATCAAGTCACATGTCCGCTCCATTTAAACGAACTAATGAATTTATCTGTATATAAATATTCTGACCAGGGAATCTCAGACATCAGACGTGTGAGTTTCACTTGAGTGTACGAGGCGCAAGACTGGGGGATTCTACGCGAGATCAAACCGAAGTTGTATGAATTAGCTATTTTATTTCTCACTCTAATTGTGCATGCTTCTTTGTTTTTCTTAAGAAAATTCATTTTACAAACGGCCTAACATATTTGAGACAAATAAAATCGGCGGTAGTTTACAGGAAAAAGATATGTTTCTATTTTGTGACAAGGGTACTTCGAGGCCCCCTAAGGGATCGTTTCCATTAATCGTTTTTTCTTCAGTCGCGATTTTTCTTCAATTTTCTCGATTGAAAAACGATCAGTCGCGAATCAGTCGCGAGGATATCGAGAAAAAAAATGAGAAAAAACGATTGAACCTTTTCTGGAAAAAACCATTCTCTCGCGATATCGTTTTTGAATCGTTTACCCATGCGCGATCCGTTCTTGATCGCGAATCTTCAATCGCGAGAGAATCGTTTTTTTCAAGGCGCGAGAGAATCGTGAGGCGGAGTGATATTTGACACATAGGCCGTGTTGCCGTCGTACGCCGCTCTATCCGCGAACTGGGAACTACATGTAATGTTGATTGCGGATTTGTCGATGGAAAAACCTATATTACTATACTATACTGTATAAATGCGCAAGATAACCGAATAATATATATGATTCACGATCTATAGTCTCCTACAAGCCGAAGTAGGGCGAAATATCTATACATATACCTGTACCATGCTTCCTGTGACGTTCGCGCTCAGATTTACTCTGGCGAAGCGTAAATGACAAAATTACATGTTTATACAATAATCGTGTGAGTCGACAATGTATTAATGTTCAGTCATTCCCTTCATACTTTCGATAATTTCCTCATGTATTCATGCATCTTGGTATAAACAATACAGGATGATAGTCACAATATCTTGTTTTGTAAATACCGGGTACAGGTCATAAGTGGATTTGAGTTCGTCGTTGATTGCATTATCAGAATGATTACGGCACAGGCTTGATAGAGGTGTGAATGGGCGCATGGCGATAACCCAGAACAGCTTAGCCCTCCAGCCGAGAATTTCTAGGTTAATTAAGGTGAAAAATAGTGTAATTAAATATGTATATTTTGTTATAGTAAAACATACATTAGGAAAGGGTATCCATTCATGTTTTGGTACAGTTTTTAAACTATTGAGATGTGAATAAGTTCAAAAAATCACCATCAAGTTAATTTTATTTATTATAAGAATATTCGCGGCAGTGATTTCATATTTATATCAAATACATATCACAATGGTGATTGAATCGCATATAACGGTTGGATTCGCATATGTACAATACTTTTTATTTTAATTTTATATTTTGATAAATGAACTATGAATGATTCCAAAGGGAAGCTCAAGCCAAAAACCAACTGAATATTATATAATTTCATCTCTTACTGGATTAACCAGTTGTGAAATTTTTTACAAATAGCCCGCGCTATATATTAATAATTAAGTGCTTTCGAAGACTCAAAGGCCCCGTATGACAATGTTATATTCAATACAGCGCCATCTATCTACACAAGGAAAATGGTGATCGTAGGACAAAAAACCACGCGTACAGCGAAAATCTGACGAATCAACTCAAAATTTCAGCCCGCACAGATGCCAAAAACGTTCACGAAAAATACTACACAAGAAATCTGGAATAATACCAGCTTTAAAACACAGAAATATTCAAAAGAATAGACGAAATTGCAAGTGCAAATGACCCAATCTGACCATATCCGGGCCTGTTTCCCGTACAAAGTATATGTAAATATGAAGTTATAATTATATGCATAACCATTATTCCTATGTATATGTATAGATATTTTTTTCAATTTCTTTCAATATCCCCATCGTATCTATATAACCGCCAACTGTACAGAAACACGCTATAGTTTTACACTAGGCAAAGAATGGAAAAGGAAGAAGAAAAAATGATCGAACTTTATATAGTCTGACTGAAGTGTTAGAAACTCGAACGTGTATGCGGGTCAGTCAGGCTGAACCAATGGCGTACTACTTTCGGCTATAATCCTCAATCGTTTTTTTCAATCGTTTATATTTTCTCGATTAAAAAGCGATTGAATCGCGATATCGCTTTTTATTCGCGAGAATTTTCTCGATTGAAAAACGATTGCCAACAGAAAAGAAAAACGATTCGAACAGCGATCGTGAATGAATCGTTTATTTTGAAGAAAAAAAACCATTCCCTCGCGCCTTGGAAAATCGCGACTTCGAGAAAATTTGACGAAATAAACGATTCATTCGCGAACGATAATTGGAAACGGTGCCTAAGTTATCATTTCAATCCTTTGCTTTCTGGAGGTGTGTCTTCGTTCTGTGAATGTGATTGCGCCGATGTCGGATCTCACGGGACCAATCGGATGTGACCATTTGGAAAACGCCCTAATATACTCAGATATCACCCGTTACCGCATGGCTACGAACAGAAGTGTCCACGTATGCTCGTGCTATGCGTTCGGATGATGTGTGATTCAAGCACTATCCCAGAGTTGATGGCTTGCGAAAATGGTTCGACAATACCGCATGAAATTCTTGATATGAAAAATCTTTATGTACCGTACCTGAGTATGCTAAGCATGCAAGTTTTCCATCTTATTATTTTTGTATGAGAAATGTACAGTATTTCCCAGAAGTTCTCATCTTTTACAGAAACATGTTCCCTTTAGAAACGCTTTAGATTCGCTGTGGATTTCCGCCTCCCCACCATACCCGTCATTCGATCTCTGGATTCACTTCACTTAGTCTGTCATTTTGCAATTGCACACCGGATATACATAACACCACCACATTAGTAATGATGATAATAGCTTTATTTTTTAGGGGTAAACTATTTCAACCATAGAGTGAAATACTGGGTATCGAAGTCACATCATATCCTGTTAAGATATACATCACTGTTTGAAAAGTTTAGGGACATTAACAATTGCAGTTACCTAATCTGTATCAGTTCTTATTGTTTGTATACATTACTAAAAGTTATTAGTTAAATTTAGTTGTGAATGAATCAAGCGATACACATTCTATCATGTCTAAAGATATTCCAGAGTTTATTCCCTCTTTGTATCGAAATGTCGAATAGGACTGGATAGTTTGGTATGTTCGTTGGACTCTTTACTCATCTCATGCCTATGGCGACATCATTGACCCCACTCCACTTATTAGTGCTCATGTATTCACCACAACCACCAAAATGCATTTCGGCGAAGAAGAAATAATTTGCGGACATTTTAGGGTAGCTTGGGACGTGAAGAGAAGACTGAAATACCCTTGAATGCATGGTGTGTCCTGGAGCGCTATATGGACTTGGCGACACGTTTCTTGGATTAGGGAAGAGAACGAAATAGCTGTTAGGATTCTTGTCACAGTTGCGGAAGGTGACATCTACTCCCTCGGAGTTGAGCCCTTGAATGGTGTTCTGGTTTGCGACGTTGTTTGGGAGGAAACCAAGATACAGGTATGGTCCCATAGCGGTATTCTGTGGCCTGGCGTATCTTGCGTACGAGTTCAATTGGACACCGATGGGGATAACTTTGTATGCAGAGAGTTGCTCGAGCACGGAGAAGGGTTGTTTATAATCAGCTGCATGAAACCTCATGAGCACGTTGGAACGGTCAGTGTAGATGTTGGACAGATCCAGTTTGGTTCCAGTAGTTATGGCGTCTTTAGGGAGGAAGGTATAACCCCCACCATTTGCTTCCATTTCGCAGTAGACTTTCAAGGTTCCAGCGGTGGTCCTTATCCAGTAGGTACCACTGGCTGCGTTGGGATCCTTCCTCAACACGTCCTTACAGGAGGAGCGCAACTTAATGTACAAGGAAAACAAACCATAAGATTAATACAAAATTGCAGTGATTATTTATGTAAATGCCGCATATTGTGTCATGGAAAGAGACGGGTCCACCACTTTCAAAAATGGGAGATTCAAAATTGTTTAAGTTTTCATGCAAATGTCCCATCTCCAGAGAGCTTATAGCATATTATTGTTAAAGAAATGAGGTTCCGACCACTGGAGCCCTTTGATCCTCTACTGATTGGGATATTTCTACCGCACATCTTTAGAAGTAGCAAATCAGTTTCAGCTATTTATTTCACCAATTTCGGTATTATATTTACTTGACAAGTGTACATTAATTAAAAAAGTATTGAAATTAAAAAAGTTGAAACATACACGTAAAAAGCAATTGACCGCTTGTGATATTTCTGTGACGTGAAAGAAATTGCATAATGCTTGATGAAAAAAAAAAGTTTTTATATATAACTGACAATTTCAACAGCGACAAGCAGCCAGGCCCCCCCCGCCCCACCCCCGCCAAAATGGCAGCAATATTTATAAGCGTTGTCGGTCTCAGGGGATATACATGAGGGTGGCAACTGCTACTTCACAGGCGTAAGAAGCAGAAGGGTCTTTCCGCCTCCCCTGGTTTTGAGATCAACTCAGAATGGCTGACTGAATGTTGATTGCTGCAGTATATAGTTTCCTCGCGGTGTAGCACGAAAATTATGTAATCGAAATGCAACCCCAAGCGACATCTCGTGGCATCTTATCTGCAAACTAAATTTGACCAGAATCTGAAGGCATCCTCAACCTATTGCCTGGAAACCAAATTTAGACTTTGCCACCAGGTGTCACCACCTGTAGGTGCAAGAAGGTAAAAGGCAATCCCGAAACGACATCTAATGGCATGGTATCGGCATTTGAACTTTGAAGGATCTGAAGAGGGGTCCCCAAGTTATTGCCCGGAAACCAAATGTAGATTTTGCCACCAGGTGGCACCACCTGTAGGCGGAAGTGTACGAAACACAATCCCAACAGGCCTTGTTTTTCGTCGGAATCCAAATAGATTCTCGCAATACAGCTCTATGGAAATCCACAGTAATTCAATGCTATCATTTCTATAAGTATTGTTAATATTCTACGGGAATCTGTTGGATTCCCGCAAATTATTTTGAGAGAGGGCTGACGGGAATCGGATTCCCGTGGAAAAACAAGCCATGCCCAAGTGACATCTTATGGCATGTGTGTGAGGCGAGCAAATCTGCACCCCTCTGAACAGCACGTGTGCGAAGTTGATTGCTCAGCGTGAAGGCTGCAGTCGTACATGGTTCCCGGGTGTGACATTAAGGCCTTTGCCATGGCATCCACATATCAGTGGTAACAACAACAACAGTATTGCGAAAGAGATAAAGGGGGTATATAATATTCAAAATTTGAATGTCAATGTAATTATTGGTCATGAAATCCCAAGTAATTAAAGTTTGAAATTTTGGAGAAAAATATTTGTGGTGTAATTATGAAAACATGACGCAAAAGAATTTGCCAAAATATGAAATATATCGCTTTCGATTAACGGACGTTGAAAGAGTGATGTAAATGAACATGAACATATTAGGTTTGACATGCGCGAATAAAAACCGATTTTCCTACATCATATGAAGGTGAATACAGCTAACATGTATGACCCACGTGCATTTGAGTTCGCCATTTTGGATTGGAAACGGTGATCTTGTAAACCTAGCACAAATGTGGATATTTCTAAGCGTAGAAAGATGAGAAATGCTACATTTTTGGATGATGCCAAGCTGAGGTCCCTGCAACAATGATTAGTCCGTCTAAAAGGTTTCTATTAAAGGTAATGTTGCAAGATTTATCATATTTACCAGGACATCAGCGCGAGTTTTCCGTCACCAACGTAACCGGAAGTGCTAAACATTCCTCCGCAGCGCTCGGGAAGAAGAACACATCATTGGATGTAATATTAAAAAGGAAATAAGCCTGTGCTAAATAGTGAAATATTTTATAATGCATAAAACGAGATATTTTGACGTTAGAAGAAAAAGTCTAATGAAATAAATTTGGAACATAGGTGCTGAACTTCTTACTTCCGGCGCAATGGATTCCAATGTAGTAATTCGCCGGCGGGTCTATTGTTCCTGTATGACAGTTGAAGAAAAATTCAGATTTACAGGTAAATAAAATGACGATTTAGTAGTAGAAGAGGAGTAGTATTACATGTAATTGTGCACGTTTATATGTCTTCTGATCAACGATCGGACAGGAATAAAATTAGATTCTGTGCTTTTTCCTTGGACTGATTTGGGGTTTGGTGGTGGTGTTACGTAAGGTATGTACATTTCAAAACGGTGTACAAAATGCTGCGAGATTTAAACTTACAAGTAAATTATAACATTTAGCAACCGGATAATTCATTTTATATTACGAACTAATCTCTATCATGTTATATATGTCAAAAATAGTTGGCTAGTTTTATTCAATTTTTGGGATGAAACCACGTGTATGGTGGGCTGTTGGTGCATGATGTTACACGTGTGGTACTGTTGGAGGAAATTGTGAATCAGTCAATAGTTTTTCGTGATATTATGGAACGCAAACATAGAAGATACAGGAGAAAATTTGGTAGTGCCAGTGGAAGGCCAGTTGGTAGTGGTATTACAGGTCATGCCATGCCAACTGAAGAAAATGATGTGGAATCGGTGGAGTCATCTGAGCCTGAGGCTATTCAAGGTCTTACCATCAGACGGCAGACTTCTACTTCCGAGACAGATGAGTAGTAGGGAAAGGGCAATCTATTAGTATAAACTGTACAGGGCCATGTTGTAGGTATAGGGAAAATGATGGAGAATAAGGGATATTGTTATAGTTATAGTGGGTAAGAAATGGCCGTAATGTTAAAGGTATAGGGAACTGAGGGGGAAATAAGGGATAATGTTACAGGTATAGGGAGGATAAAATGAGGATGGTTGATGCAATGGATGACGTCACATTTAGAGAGTAGTGGAGGTGTCTTGGATTGTACGTTTTGGGCTTGAGGCGGGCCATTCTTGGTCCAATTGGATCATGTGAGGTATGAAGCATTCCTGAAGATTTGTGTTCTCATTCCTTAACAATACTAAAACACTATGGGTTTTGTGGACCACCATACTTTTTATGCCTGCTTCAAAGTAGTCCGGCAACTTTCACAAATGGCTGCCTTCCCTGCTGTAATTTGGATATATTCAGAAATCTAGTAAATTCTTCTTTAAATAGCACAACACTTGACAGCCTCATTTTATTTGCCCATGTCAAAGTTGTTGATTGGAGGAAGATACTTTTGTGTAGTTCAGTATATTTCATAGTCTTAAAAAGTTGTGGTCATGGCAAAAAGTCATCAAAGCAACAGGTGAGTTTTTTATTTCAAATTTAGTGTACAAGTTCTTCTTTCAGTGATATCATAAGCTGTGATACTTGGAGAACTTACAGGTTCACCATGGTCACTCATTTACTCCAATAACTGGCATTCTCCCTCAGTTCACATTTACCACATTTTGGCCACTGTCAAATATGGATGCCATCGCAAAGGCCTTAAGATCTCCCCCCCCCCCCTGGTAATTTATATCTATTTTCTTCCTAGCATAGGGGTGTAACTACCTTAACTAACTATCCTATTACTGATACTTCCTACTAAATGTATTGTCGGGCTGGGTTTAGCGATTGGTTGGTTGTGCACCAAGACTGCAGTTTCGTGGATCCCGATAGTCCGGTGACGTCATGCACTCTTGTTTTTATTGTCGGAGGGGCTTTGAATGAAAACTTTCAGTTGTAGTGCGGCGTGTTGAGCTGCTATTCCTTGTCGACGTTTGATGACATTTTTATGGGTAAATATGTTTTATTCTCATTCTTTATTGCTGTAATATGGTACATTATAGTGTAAGGCAGGTACAGATTACCTTTGTAGCGTCTCTTCTGAGAGTTCCACTTCCTTGGCATGGATTTAAAGTCTGGCACATCACCTTGAACACGCGAAGCAATTTTTTAGAACTTCGTGTATCAGATGATTCGTTTTGTATATATATTCCAGATATGAAAAGGCGTAATATTTAATTTGCTACTATTATCATCTCGATAATGTTCATCTCGATCCAATCTATCATCTTGTAAGAGATCAGATTATTAAGTACGGTTTTTGTTTGCATTGGAGTTGGTATAAATCTTGCATCACTGACTGGAATATTTTCCCACCAATTCAGGGGATTTCCAGGTCAATAGATCATGTGATCCTTGCTTGATCATGTGACTGCCATGATCAGTATAAACGTATTCTATAGTGATACCGGCACATGCCCTCCTTATGGTATATTTTAAATGTTATAAATTTATTTCTCTTACATTACTGAGCTAGAAATAATTTGTTTATTTAGGGCAGTGATCCTATGAGGCTCTTGGTCCTGTAAAGGGATGGATTGTACAACATTGAACTGTTATGGTTGTCATCCTAGGCTGGGTACAGGGATAAGTTGTGGTGAATACACTTAATTGGAGATTTAATGGCAGGGGATTGTGAATTTTTCAAGTAACCGCCATATCGACTGTAATTCGATTGCCATCTAGTCATTACTATATAATGAGATTGATATCTTGTCATTCCTGATTTTTAATGAATTCATGATCATTCCATATTTAATTAATCCATTCTATTATTATCATTGCGATCAATTGGTGTATTGGTTTCTGGTCATTGCAGAAATTATTTTTGATAATACTGCTGTCATAGTATGGCATGCTGACATAATGATGTGTAAATGTGTAAATTGGATTGCTAATTTGGAAAACAGAAATGTCACACAATGATTATTATGATTGAATTGAAATTTGAATTGCCATTCATATTTCCAAATTATTACCATTAAAAACAGCATTAATTTTCATTGGTTTTTATTGAATACTACATGTATATGTACCTATTAATTTCACCAATTCTTTGAATAATATATTATGTAGCTGTCAACTCCCCCCCCCCCCCCCCCCCGCTTGACTCATTCAATGTGCATTTGCCTGGTGTATGGTTTAGGCGTATTATTTTGTAATACTCTAGCTTCTTTATGAAACTCTTCACACATGTACACCATGTTACCCCATTATAGTATAACCGGAAATTTGTTAGTCTAATCTGTATGTGACCTATTTTCTGGAATAGTTCTTCAGGTTTAATCCATGCTTGCTGTGTTATTACTTGTAAGATGTATGGACTAGTAGACTTATTGTTGTTTCTTTTTCTGTAATTCACAGGGTCGCATGTCGTATGCTGTATATCGTCCTATATCGTCCGTCGCTCCCCACACCAAAGTATTTCCCACCGAGGTGGAAAGTATTTTTCACTGTGGTGATCAGTATTTCCCACCGCGGTGGAAAGTATTTCCCACCGCGGTGGAAGGTATTTCACAATTTTTTTCATGAGCAGAACAGAGAAATTCGAACAAGAACTCGAAAAGTCGAAGGAAAACACGAAAATGTCGAAAGAAAACACGGAAAAGTCGAAGGAAAACACGAAAAAGTCGAAGAAAAACACCTAAAAGGTAAAAACATGAATGTCCCCTACGCGCCACCGTAAAATTCAGAGTAGCATCTCTCGTTTGGTAGCCATGGATCTGTGTTATTCTGATAAAATAAGACTGTAGTGATATTGATGAAGGAAAAATTTGTGACCGAATTGCAGGGTTTGAAAGTTATTTAGTTGGTGAACATTCAGGACCTAATTTGGCAGCTAATGGGGCCGTTTCATATCTATTATGGTGCGAATTACATGTATCCGAAGGATAAAAGGTTTAAAGGTTATACCAAATGACTCTATACTACTTTGCATTAAAACATACCCAGTAGTGTTTCAAACAACAAATTAGTATTTTTTTCTCGAATAATGTCGTCGAAGTGGGTTTTAGGACACGAATAGCACACATGTGGGGGAAAACGTGTTGGAGCCGTGATCTCTGGTGCATGACGTCACAACCTGATTACGATTGCGCCCTAAACGTCACAGTCTATGACGTCGGGCGTTGTTACGAAAGATTCACCCAACTGTGGGAGTTCTAGCGTGATGTCGCTGATATTTTGATGTCACAACAGGCATTTTAGCGAGATCGTAATCAGGTTGTGACGTCACAGGTCAAGCGGTCACAGCTTTCGCCGTTTTGAAAGGGGCATAAAATTGTCGCACTTTACTGCTGCTATTTCCAACCTTGAGCAGTTTGAAAACATACAAAAATGTAAAACAAGTCTATATAATCACCTCTACAACAATTTAGCACAAAAAATAGCAGATTTTGAGACCATTTTGTACAACCTTTAAGGTGAGATAGGTGTACGTATTACACTAAAGTATGTTGCAGTAAAAAAACGGATAAATCATCGAATAAAAGATAATGTAACGGGGTTTCATGTTGAGGCACTCATTGACATGATTGCTTACGCCGATGTTTCTTGACAATATACTAATTATGTTGTCGATATGCGTAGTCCTTTTCAGCTGGTGGTTGATATACATGATATAGACACCGAATTTTTTTTGAAGATTTTACCATTTCGATATTTTTTCCCGCGATGGTTATTACCGGTGTCCCAGTCCTTGCTATTTTTCCTTCACGTTGTATAAACATACATTCGGTTTTAGTGATATTAAATGACAATTTATCACATCATAGCCATTGGAACAATCGGTGAAGTCGTCGTGTCATCAAATAACTGTTAGGATTTCTATTCTTTAAAATCAGTTATTGGATTTGTGCCTCATTTTGTCCTATACAAATTAGATGGATACTGTACCTACCTCATAACCACAGCAGGTTCGAACGAAGCCCGAGGCTGAGAGAAGTATGATGACTACCTTGAAAATCTGAAATCAAAATGATATCTACATTATAAGAATAATTCATTACATTTTCGCATTTCGATATTATAAGAATAATTCATTACATTTTCGCATTTCGTTCATTATGTGAGTTGTAATGTTTGTAGCATTACATGAACAACACATTTGAATTGTCAGTGATCAGAACGCATAAACGTGAACATCTAAATAAAATTGTATCTAAAATTGATATAACCTGTAAATGCGAACTTTAGTAAGACTAATTAAACTAATTAACGATTTCTTATCTATTTTATAATAAAGAGTGAGAGTAGTAGGAAGCCCCGAAATTCCCCCGAAAAATAAGACTGAGGCTGAGTCACGTGTGGAGTCAGGTGGTGCTAACGTCACGATGACGTCACATCCGGTCTCGTGACATCTGGGTCACACCTGGGTCAAAGGTCACGTCCGGTCACGTGACGGCCCAACAAGAGTGATCTCCCCCTACATTAGACCCCAGTGGTCTGTTAGGTTCATTATGGCGCATTGGATAATGTTTAACCTTATGAGAAACCCACTCATGGACATTTGTGGTATAGGGTGTGGCCCCTTGTTTCCTTCATCTCGAGCTGTAGAATACGATAGGAGGGGTCTCGAGGCCATGCGTTGAATTTTTTGAAAGTTACCGTGTGCATGCTCACTCAGCAGGCAGATCGAGGTGAACGTTCTGGGATCTAGGAGGGCCTATAATGGTCTGATTGGGTCGTGTGAGGTGTCATCGTGTAGCACTCGTGGGGGAGCCTCCAACTGGATGGGTGTGGGGTAGAACTGACATCATTCTGCGCATGCGCAGTAGAAAAAATTGTATTTGAATGGACGTTTTGGGGTCTAGGTGGAACATCCCTGGTTCGATTGGGCCGTATGAGGTGTCATCATGAATTCCTCGCGGGGAGCATCTGATTGGACTAGTGTGTCGCCCGTTTGCAACATTCTGCGCATGCGCAGACAGGGAATTGTGGTAAAAGGGCATTGCAAGGGATGTTTAGGGGGTCGAGGTGGGCCCATAGTGGGCGTACTGGGTCAGGAAGGGTACCCATCATGTGAAGGGCTTCTCCAGGCCGGTCAAGTCATGGGTGGGTGCATGTTTTCACAGAAAAAAACGGCGTCATAGAAATGAGAATGTTGTTGTTGTTGTTGAGATAGTGTAGTCTCAATTTCGGTGAAGAAAAAGTCAAGGGAAGTAATCCAGTTTAGTAGTACAGGAAGCAGAAACTGTCAGGGTTAATATTTCGGGACATTTTCTGAGGAAAACCCCTGTTCTATTTATAGATCACTCGGTAGTAGTAGAGAAAGGGGAGTTTCGTAGGTGCAATGTAGTGCGTGTGGGGGAGATGAGGGGCTTTTTCAACGGTATGCTCTGAGTGCGAACGCACGTTCACCAGACATTACGATATGATGCGACATCAGACGAATATCCATGGGATTGGAGACTCAGAGGAGCCCACTGAGGAGGCAGACTATGATACGAAAACAGAAACTGCCGGTGGTCTATTTACTGATACGATGAGCTTGACCTCATATAGTCGGCCTACATCCCAAGGAAGTGAGGAAGAACCTACCTATTAGGATTGTATTGTGCATGAAGCTATTAATACCCATGCTGTGGTAATCGAAAACACCGCACAGAATAAATCACAACAGGCGTACATCCAAATGCGCCCGACCATTAGGGGAACAGCCATGGCGATCTATGAAGAGTATAGCCTGCTGCCGCTTGAAATGAAAAGCGACCCCACGCATAGGTCCATCATGAAGACAAAGCGTCACTTGGAAGAGGACCACCCACCGAGGCCCTGGAAAATGCGATCAGAATGCGCAAACAACTGTTTCAGGACATGCTGCCTCAACGGTATCCTGCACTGCCCGACGACGCTTAGGTTACACTGGTCGAAGATTGAACTTTCTGAAATGGCGGCCTCTGATTGGACAAGAACATACGAGAATTGTAAACATACACAACGCAGCTCCCCCAGCGTGGGTATGATGTACTGGAGGGGAGAATAAAATGATTGACCGGTCATCCTTGTTGTTGTTGTTCTCTCATCTGTATCATGGCGTTAATACGCATGCGGTGGACACAGACTGAGGCTAATGGTGTACACACCACACGACCTTATTTGACCACTCACTCACTCAATTCCTCACACGCACGCGCGCATACACACACACACGAATACACGCCCACTCACTCGCACACACAAACACAAACGCACTCACCATCGTTAGTGCGTCCATGCGTTTATACGGAACAACTTTGTCACTTCTATGATTCCACATGGGTACCCCCCTCCCGCCCCCCCGACCCAGTACGCCTACTATGGGCCCACCTCGACCCCAAAACATCCCTTGCAATACCTTTTTCTTACAATTCCCTGTCTGCGCATGCGCAGAATGTTGCAAACGGACGACACACTAGTCCAATCGGATGCTCCCCTACGACAGCTTCAGGATGACACCTTATACGGCCCAATCGGACCACTAATGGTCCATATCGACCCCAAAACGCCCATTCAGATATCCTTTTTTTCTACTGAGCATGCGCAGAATGACATCATTCCCACCCACACCCATTCAGTTGGACGGTCTCCCACGAATGCTTCACACGGATACCTCATACGCCCCACTCGGACCAGGGATCGTCCACCTAGACTCCAAAACGTCCATCAAATATTTTTTTCTACTGCGCATGCCCAGAATGACGTCTGGTGCACCCCACGCCGATCCAGTTGGACGCAACCCAACGAGTGCTTCACTAGGACACCTCACACGACCCAATGGGGCCAATATGGGTCCTCCTAGACCCCAAAACGTCCACCTCGATATGCCTGCCAAGTGCGCATGCCCGAGGTAACTTTTCAAAAAAATTCAACGCTTGGCCTTTAGACCCCTCCCATCGTATTCTATAGCTCGAGATGAAAAAAAAAACAAGAGGCCACACCCTATACCGCAAATGTCCATGAGTGGGTTTCCAATCAGATTAAAAATTATCCAATGCGCCATGATTGACCTAACATATCACTGGGGTCTTATGTAGGGGGAGATCACTCTTGTTGGGCTGTCACGTGACCGGACATAAGGTCACCGGAAGTGACACGGATGTGAAAATTTGACCCAAATGTCACGTGACCGGATGTGACGTCAGCACGACGAGACTCATCACGTGATTCAGCCTCGGCTTCATTTTTCGGAAGGAATTTCAGGGCTTCCTACTACTTGTGAGTCGTTAGATTCTTGGTATGTGCTTTAGAATAGGTTAACCGGAAGACTATACTGTGAAGTCATGTGGCTCTGCCAGTATGTCGGCACCTCTTCCCACTTCCCTTATATGTGTTGTAATCTAATAAGAACAACCACCTGTGAATAATGATCATTACATCTACATTTAAACAAATAAAATTTAGCCATCAACAATATTAGATTGCATATTAAATTCCCCTTAAAATAACGATTTCCAAGTTCAGCTCTACATTAACGCACACTGATCATGTGCGAGTATTATGTATATATTTCTTTATTCACCTCCTTTATAAAGGCACGGCGGAAGCAATTTGAGATTGGAGCAGCCATTATCACAGCACAATAGACCAGGGTGCAAGGGACGCCTAGGCCCCGGAGGATCCAGGGGTCTTACATGGCCGGAGACGCGTTCTAGCGTATTTCCGAGCAATAAACATGAAATCTTCGCCTGTGTAAACTTTTTGTTTTGCCTGTTTTGTTGTTTCTCCTAACATCTTTTTCAACTATTCGCCGTCAAGCAAATGATGATGTTCGGAAGTATAAATAATTTAAATATTAAATAGCATTTCAATCGAAATACAAACATCTAGTTCGTCATTCAATATTCAGCCGTCGTCCATTAAAGAATTTCCGCGACCATAATCCAAAGACGTAATTCATATCACAGCATTGGCTCCAAATTCAAGAAGAAGAAAAAATCATGGTATATATAAAAGTTCAGGAGAGAAGCGGAGATAGTTACCGGCAATGATACCGGCAAGACATCATGAGGCTCCAAAAGTATCAAATCCGTATCGTATCCATATTCTTAATCCATATAATTTTCGTTGTAAATTCATTATCTAGAGTATGATGTATCTCTCACGCAGAGGAGACTAACTGGGGCACCCGTGTGGAAAGGAATAGGACCACACCAGTGGTGTCCCAGGTGTCCAAAAGAATAGGACCTTACCCGTGTGGTTTCCGGGTGTGAAAAAGAATAGGAATCAAACGTCGTGATATGACTGAAATAGTGTTGAAAGGGACGTTAAATCATATTCACTCAGTCACTCACCCTGTCACGCTTTGATTGTGACTGTTCATATGAACACCATGAGCAGCTTAAAACACACGGTTCATAGTTCATAAGGCCCCTAGCCCCGAGCTAAGCGGAATTAAACAGAAGTTACGAAACGTAACGCCAGAAATCTTGCTCGCTACGCTCGTATTTTGCTAACAGCTTGCGATATTTATCAGCAAATTTGAGAAACTTTCATTGGAGGCGCTTGGTTGTATAGCCCTTTTTATAAGATTCTGCAATAATGTACACAGATTTTTTCTACTTGTTAGGGAGCCGAACGAAGTTCAGCTTATGAATGTGAATGATTTTTTTCTTGTGCTCCTCATACGCAAAATCTGCATTAAATACAGATCTATGTTTTTTCACTTCACTCTATCGTTTTTTCTTTCTCGCCTTTTTTTGTTGGTTTTGTGTCGTGCGCGTGTTTTTGTTTCGGCTGTAAATATCCAGCCTGTTCCGCCGTCCCTGTTATAGGAGAAAATATACATACAAATTTTCAAATACATGTATATAAATGAGTATTTACAGTTCGACAATAGTTACGTGTTGATATGTCTTTAAAGAGCCTTCATATACTCCCACAGCATGCACAGCCAGAAAAATGGTGTTGGCCCAACATCCTTATAGGGTGTTGAGAGCTGATCAACCACATAAAGTGGTGTTCAGAAATGGTGTTGACCAATGTGAGCACTATAAAATGGTGTTGAGGCCAGTTCAACACCAAATAATGGTGTTGGTCAACACCAATCAATGGTGTTGAAAATGGTTCGACACCATATTTTGGTGTTCATTGACAAGTGCTAATACTGGCTCAACACCAATTAATGGTGTTGGAGATATATGATGTCGGTGCAAAATGAACACCATTTATTGGTGTTGAGCTCAACACCGTTTTTGGTGTTGAACAAAACCATTTTCTGGATGTTTCTGTAGATTTTTTTTACTACTAATCCAATTAGGCATTTCTGTAACGGTTTGTTGTAAGTATTCTATTCAAAATTCTTAACTCAATCATCTTAACTTGGTGTCTGGTGTACAATTTATAGGTATTGATATACGTATATCCACCAAACGTCAAAACATTTTCTCATTTATTTGTTTTTATACCAGTATGTACTTCTTGACACATTGCTTTTACATATTCTTGCCACCAGTTTTATGTAAGCATAATAGCTTGAAAACAAAATTGCTTGTACATGATTCAAAGCGCAGGTTACTGGTTCCAGGTGCCTTTCGTAAGAGACCGAAATAGTACTCAGACCAGTTACAGGGTGAAAGCAGGACGGAATCGTATTTTTTACGAAAATTCACGAGGATCAATACGGTCCCATCTTGGTTCAACAAGTCTGAGATGAAATATATTCCTATCGCTAGAAAACGTCGTGTAAAATACATGTTTATTATTAAAATCTCACATTCTTGTTGGACCAGGTGGGATGAAAACTATACACTGTCTGTAATTTCTCTTGAATTCTCATATGAGAAGCCTGTTCCAAAGATTCCAGTACTCAAAGCCAAAACTCATTACGATTTCAGGCTACCATTCGTCCTTCATAATTACGTGATGAGAAAGCAAGACCCAGGAGTAGACCTCTCAATTAGGAAATGATATTTGATATGGCGTACAGCCCGTCACTAATCATATATACATATGAATTGAGTTTTGAGGAAGAAAGAATATATTGGTCGTCAGCAGGATTCGAACCTACCATCCCGGTTTAACGCGCCGATGCACTACCGACTGAGCTACTTACACCCGTGGATTGTCCCTGTGATGACCAACCTTCTCTCTCGGTGTTGCAATGTGTGCAACTGACTTTATAATGAAGAAATGATATTTGGTATGGCGTATAACCCGCCACTAAGCAAATATACATATGAAATGATTTTTGAGAGAGAAAGAAAAAATTGGTTGTCAGCGGGATTTCATTAGTCTCTTTTTAACCCAGAAATCTTCGATTAGTCTATTTTTAACACAAGATAATTTCACGAAAGTATAAAAGTTTTGAAATCTACCTTACGTACACCTGCGCTTTTATGATCGTATATATATATATGATCTTTTTGTCGGAAATTCTATCGGGACCATCATTCGAACTGATTTTGAAACTATACTTTCTCATTCCTTCAATATGCTAGCATCTTGGTAGGGAAGATCAGATAATAAATTGTTAAGTTTGGATAGAGTTAACTGCTTTATCATCACTACTTTTCCCCCCAAAGAATGCTGAGCATCCTACGTTGCCATTTTTTTTTATGAAATGACGAGTTTTGCCCTATTATTTTTGTCCCGAACTTTTGTCAAATCAGTACAGAAAGTGGTATCCAACATGTGGAAGGTATATCCCCATAACATATTGTTTTAATGTCTTGTTTTCGAGTTTAGCGAGCCTTAATTTCCTCCACCGTTATACCCTTGACGTCAAAATTTTGACGAATCACAATTACCGGTACTCAAAATTTCGGAGCACAAGAAGAACAAATATGACGAAAGGCGACCGCCTTGTTGGCAACCTCTACCTAAGTTATCAGGCGACGTGAAAGTCGTCCGTTCATGGCGATACACCAGTTACATCAAGTATAGAAAACACGCATCCACGACTATATTACGGATCGAATATTAAAGACAATCCACATCGATATCAATTTGACATACGGTAACACACATAGTTATGAAATTATTAGGCTATATCTACATGTATCTAGCTTGAGACAAACTCGTTTATTTTCTTTGTGGTCCCATGCGTACTCAATTTAATTTGAACTTGTTCTTCAGCGAACATTGATTGGACATTAGGGCGAAGTGCTCCGCCGTCACTCAGATCAGTCAGTCACACAGACCAATGCTGTATATGCTGGCCACAGCAGTGGGTTGAACAGCCATGCTCACCGGTGCGTAACGAAAGGCGGCCTTTCAATTTTTTTATGAAGATATTGACTTGTTTTGAGGGTAATATGCAGTTTTGTTGCCCGTCGGCTGTGCATATTGCCCTCCCTCTGTTGTAATTATTTCCGTTTGATGGAATATGCAGTTCAGCGGGCAGTATACGACCCCGTGACCGGGGAATATGCAGTTTTATCTCATTACAATATATACAGGGAGACACTCTACTAAATATACTAATGTGATATATTTGACAAAGTTTCTATCATATTCAACTCAAATATTAACATGAACAAATTCCGAGTCAGTTTGATTGCCTCGTCGACTGAATTCGCTGTGATGTTTCGTACGGTATGGCTCGATTTCCGCCAGAAACAATTGTCGGGATTGTGTGAGAATTTTTTTTACATTGAGACGGTGTATACCCGTTCATATGTGGACGCTAACATTAGAAAAATTATTTTCCTCAAGATGTGTTCATCCGGCTTAAATGTACTATATATTATGTAAGAGCGAAAATCGAACTTTTCTAAATTGTTATATTATAGAATTCTAACTATTTCAGTATTTGAATCGGCATTATACGAATATTTTTTTTTTCAAAAAGATTCAGTGCACTACTGGATCAACATTACGGTTGTATGGAAAGGTATGGGTTGACCGTAACCTGAAATATACATTTATTACAATTCTTATTAAACTTGGCACTGCATACGAGTCAAAGTCAAAGAATTATTTGCACAGTACATAATAGTATTCAATATTTAATTTTAACGTTGTCAAATAATTATTAAGAAAACCTAATAATATACCGCAAGTATAACCCCCTTAGTGCAACTTACCATCTCGATCTGGTTTTCCAGCGAAGGCCTTTTCTTGAGAATCAAGAAGTGGTTGTCGAAAAGTTAATATTTCTCTGTTTATATAGACCAGCTATGTCCTGTTTACCACATCAATGTCCGGTTTATTCACGTGAATTCTTCCTCGTACATTATACGCGACGACTTCGTCATTCGTCATTCAGAAGACACTTCAACGTGGATATTCATCCTCCATATTGTGAATCATTTGTTAAAGAAAGTACGTACGAAGAAACGACAAGAAAAGAGAAGTTTAATAATAATAAAAAGGAATAACGTTTTCGGGACCTCATCACTCCGTGCTATGTGCAGTTATTACTTTTATTGATTAAAGATGTAATCAGCCTCAAAATGGACGGAGTTGGTAAACTCTCCCCTGTGCGTTTTTTCAGCATTGAAGATTACCAAAGCATCATATGTATTATATTTGATTATAGTGGGATCGTCATATACAACGAATGCAAGAATATCTTGTCAGAGAAATTTGTAACTCTGCCCGCTTCGATGGCTTTTCTGTCTCGCCATTGAGTGCGTGCTGTACGCGGAGAGGAAAATGACGTCATAATGCAGATCTGTCGATTGACTGTAATAAATATTTATTCATTTCATTGGCATCTATTCACAAAATATTTGATTTTGTCTGAGATAGAATATGATATACTTTATCCCAAATTTGATCTAAGTAGCATAGGAGCTGATGACGTATACCAGATTTTCTCCAATCTCGTAACCGACTTCCACAATAGATATGTCATTCCATATGAAAGAACCATACACATATGATTACGTACCGTTGTGCTAGTCGACTGTCACATCATAGCAAGGGTATGTCATTACAGATAAAAGAACCATACACATAGGTTTAAGCACCATGAAGCTAGTCTAACTATGACATACTATTTCAAGGAGATGTCTTTTCGGATTGTTGAACCATACTAATATGATTAAACACAATTGTTTTTGTTTACATTTACTGTGTATCAAGGATATATCATTCAAGGTAAAATAATCTTACCGATACGGTTAAGCACCGTGGCAGTCTACTGCCACAATATAACAACGATATGCCATTCAACAAATAATAGACATACGCATATGTTTAAGAGCCATGGTGCTAGTGTACTGTCACAATATATCACAGGTATGTAATTCCAGATAAAAGCACCATATCCGTATGGCTAAGCACCATGGTGCAATTCTATAGCCAAAATATAACAAGGATGTGCCATTCCTGGGGTTACGCACCATGGCACTAGTACCCTGCAAAATATATCAAGGATATGTCATTTCCAAAAGAACCCTGCATTAGTGGTTCGTCTGCCAGTATATAAAATTGCAGATGTAAGAACCATTATCATATAAATAAGCACCATGGTGCTAGTATACTGTCACAATATAGCACGGATATATCGTTCCACAAAATAACCGTTCACATATTTTTTAAGCAAGCACCACTGTGCGAGTCTACTGCCTCTATATATCACAGATACATCATTCCAGATAAAAGAAGTTTACACATGTGGTTAATATATCGTATACTGGACTCCCAAAATACACAAATCACCATACACAGCTGCACCACCCAGTGCTGCACCACCAAGCTTCTTTCAATCCTATTGACGAGGGCCCTTCAGGAGGTAAAAAAAATTCGGAAAGGTATTGCGCCACAATTGCTAAGAACTCTGGCGTTGAATGTATGTGGATATTGAAAAACTCAAAATGTCTTACAGAAGAACTTGATGCTAAAGGTCACATACCGTACAGGCATGTATCCACATGGGATTTCTCGACTCTCTGTACTGCAATCCCTCATCAGGACCTTATTGACCGTCTAAGTTCATTAATATTATCTGTGGTCAAGAAAACTGATCGCAGATATATTAATGTCGGAAGCCATAAAGCATTCTTTAGCTCTACTACATACAAGCGATATCATTCACGGGATGTTTCTTCGTTTAAAGAGTTGCTTGAATTTCTCATGAAAAATATCTATGTGAAATTTGGCAACACAATATATCAACAGCATATAGGTATTCCAGTGGGTACTAATTGTGCACCCCTGTTGGCTGACCTGTATCTGTTCTTTAATGAATATAACTATATGCAGGCGCTTTCGAAAATCGATCCATTGAAAGCCCGTTTCTTCTCATTCACCAAACGCTATATAGACGATCTTCTCGCTGTGGATAATCGCTATATAAATAACGCAGTGAAGGATATATATCCACCTTCACTGGATTTGAAGGAAACTATAGAGAACCCTACAGCCACATCTTAGTTAGATCTATATCTCTATAAAAATGAAGCGGGCATTCTCTCTCGTCGACTTTATGACAAAGAGATGATTAAAATTTCGACATCGTAAACTATCCCTTTCTGGATAGTAATATTCCAGTGGGACCTGCATATGGCGTATACATATCTCGCCTAGTAGCATTTGCTAGATCCTGAGTTAAATGTGACGATTTTAATGAACGTCACAAAACATTGTTGCAGAAACTTATAAAACAGGGCTATTCCAACAAGCGCCCCCACTCAAAGTTTCTCACATTTGGCGCTACATATCGCATGAGGATAGCAAAATACGAGCGTAGCGTACAAGATCTATGGCGGTGCGTTTCGTAACTTGTGTCTAATTCCACTTAACCCGGAGCTCGGGGCCGTATGAACCCACGTACTTCAAATTCCCCGTGGTGTTCATATGCACAGTCACAATCAAAGCGTGACTGAGATACATCATTCTCTAGATGACAACTTGACAACGATTATAATGGATTAAGAATACTGATCAGCGATACGGATTTTATATTTTTGGAATATCATGATGTCTTGTCGGCATCATTGACAACTGTTGACCGCTTCTCTCTTGCAGGAAACTAACCTATGTTTATGTATACTATGGTTGTCCTTTTGAATTTGGTGCTAATACTGTTATATGGAATATGGAATATTTCTAAGTGTGGACATCGTGGATGTCTCACGCGTCCACTCTTTAATACGTCAGCTTCATTTAGTTCCGCGTTAACTGGTAACTCATATTCTGTTAACTCGTATGTTGATCTTAGTTGTTCTACTACAAACTGTATTTATTTAGTTTCCTGTAAGAAGTGTGGTCAACAGTATGTTGGCAAGACCACCCAAAGACTCCATCTGAGGGTGAACGGTCACAGAAAATCCGTTAGGAAAAAGCAATTGCTTATAGGTAGACATTTTTCTGGACCCGACCATGGCTGGGATAACTTTAGTATTCAGATCATAGACGTCGTCTATCCATCTACTAAGGATTCCCCCTTTGGATTTGAGAGAAAAATCCGAGAGCGGGAATTATTCTGGATGCTAGAACTTGGGTCAGTGTTTCCGTTTGGTTTAAATGATAATGTCAGTGGGTTCGGCAATGCTACAGACCGCCGTTCAAATATATCCAACATTACCCAACTATTTAAACCCCATCAACGGAGACAACGCAGCCATGGTTGGCGAAAGTTTAATGGTTCGATGATTCACGATCATATCACTTTAAATTACTTAGTGGGTTTAACTAACGCACCCAATAGTATACATAGCTTACGTACAGTTCTGTATGCGTTACCTCTGAGAGCTTTAAATCAAATAGCCAGAGATATACAGCAATCTGCGTCTTCAGGAAATATAATACCATCAACAATCAGTAAAGTATGTCAAGATATAGCGTATTTTCGGTTGTATCGTCCAGTGAACATAATCGAAACATCTCAAGATCGGCTTTTCTTGAAACTCAACTACTTAGATAAAGGACTGGACATCATTAATTTACCTCGAATCCTGAATGATCCAGAGGTACGCAACGCTGTACCAAACTATTTCAAGTTCACAGAACCTCCTTGCATTTCATATAAGTATACTAAATCTATAGCCACCAAAATATTCAATTACTCCAATACTGTCAAGGAGTTTGACTGGAACTTATACACGTCAGGAGGCTATAGGTGTGATTGTGAATTGTCGAACTTTATCTATACACCATGCAAACATATTGTGACTGGTGACCTTGATGTGGTGAGTGATAAGGATCTGAAATTACTCCTGATGAAAGGACCTAAATATAGAGAGCCAAGAAGAATAAATCTGAAGGCCGACCAGAAGATAGTCCTGTCTGCATTAGAACAGTACGTTATTGATTGGTCTAAGCGAGAAAAAGTTGAACCTACAGTACTCGCTGATTGGCTGGACCTCACCAAGAGCAAGGTCGTTGAAACAATCCGCCATATTGACAGAAGTACTCTTCCCCAAGCAAAACAAGTACTGAGAAACCTCAATTCGCAAGAAGTTCTAGCAAATCTCCAGAGTAAATTCGTCATAGTCCCAGCAGACAAAGCTCCGAATAATATAATATTCATATGTAAATATTACTATTACCAGGTGCTGGTTAAAGAATTGAGTGTAGACATATCTTCATCAAATACGTCTACTTACTCCCAAACTGCATTTACTCTGGAAGATTTATTTAACAATCACAAAAAGTTTCTCAGGGAAAGAGGTATTTGTCTTCCAACCAATCATAACGACATACCAAAACTATACTGGACTCCCAAAATGCATAAATCACCATACAAAGCTAGATTCATAGCTGGTTCTAGAAGCTGCACCACCAAGCTTCTTTCAACCCTATTGACGAGGGCCCTTCAGGAGGTAAAAGCATTTTGGGAAAGGTATTGCGCCACTATTTCTAAGAACTCTGGCGTTGAATGTATGTGGATATTGAAAAACTCAAAATGTCTTACGGAAGAACTTGATGCTAAAGGTCACATACCGTACAGATATGTATCCACATGGGATTTCTCGACTCTCTATACTACAATCCCTCATCAGGACCTTATTGACCGTCTAAGTTCATTAATAGTATCTGTGTTCAAGAAAACTGATCGTAGATATATTAATGTCGGAAGCCATAAAGCATTCTTTAGCTCGACTACATACAAGAGATATCATTCATGGGATGTTTCTTTGTTTATAGAGTTGCTTGAATTTCTCATTAAAAATATCTATGTGAAATTTGGCAACACAATATATCAGCAGCATATAGGTATTCCAATGGGTACTAATTGTGCACCCCTGTTGGCTGACCTGTATCTGTTCTCTTATGAATATGACTATATGCAGGCGCTTTCAAAAACCGATCCATTCAAAGCCCGTTCCTTCTCATTCACCAAACGCTATATAGACGATCTTCTCGCTGTGGATAATCGCTATATAAATAACGCAGTGAAGGATATATATCCACCTTCACTGGATTTGAAGGAAACTACAGATAGCCCTATAGGCACATCTTATTTAGATCTCTATCTCTATAAAAATGAAGCGGGCATTCTCTCTCGTCGACTTTATGACAAAAGAGATGATTACAATTTCGACATCGTAAACTATCCCTTTCTGGATAGTAATATTCCAGTGGGACCTGCATATGGCGTATACATATCTCGCTTAGTAGCATTTGCTAGATCCTGTGTTAAATGTGATGATTTTAATCAACGTCACAAAACATTGTTGCAGAAATTTATAAAACAGGGCTATTCCACCAAGCGCCTCCACTCAAAGTTTCTCAAATTTGGCGATACATATCGCATGCTGATAGCAAAATACGAACGTAGCGTGCAAGATCTATGGCGCTACGTTTCGTAACTTGTGTCTAATTCCGCTTAACCCGGGGCTAGGGGCCGTATGAACCCATGTACTTCAAGATCCTCATGGTACTCATATGAACAGTCAAAATCAAAGCGTGACTGAGATACATCATTCTTTAGATGACGACTTTACAACGAATATTATGGATTAAGAATACTGATCAGCGATACGGATTTTTGGAACATCATGATGTCTTGCCGGCATCATTGAAAACTGTTGACCGCTTCTCTCTTGCAGGAAACAAGCCTATGTTTATGTATACTATGATTGTCTTTTTGAATTTGGTGCTAATACTGTTATATGGAATATGGAATAGGTCTTTGGATTATGGACGCGGATATTCTCTAATGGACGACGGCTGGATTATGAATGACGGACTAGACGCTTGTAATTTGGATTATGGACGCGGATATTCTTTAATGGACGACGGCTGAATTATAGATGACGGACTAGACGCTTGTAATTGACTACGTTATATATAAACTTCAAACTAATCTATCCATCGCAAACACACACATATTTATACCTTACTCAACTTCCCGCACATACACTGTCAATTTTTATTTCCAGATTTAGAAGTGTTCTTCCGTAGCCATATTTAGTCACAATAATTATCCCATACTGAGTACGTCGTTGATCTGTACGAGCTCGAGAGAGTTGCTATACAGTTCTGCTGACTTCCCCCTCAAGCAGCGCGTGAGTTCCCCAGACAGCATGTGCACGGCGGCCCAACGTTGGGTCAATATGTTGAGTTTTACCCCGCGGCCCGATAAGAGCGATACCAACATTAGACCAGTAGCGGATCGACGTCGGCACACCGTGTATAAATTACAACTGCATCGGCCCTACGGCGACCCTCAAGTGACCAGACACTGATAGATGAGCATTAAAATCCCCTGCACCCCTCCGCTCCCTGACATGTATCTCGGTTGCACAGGGTGATGTGTTTGCATGCTCTTAGCTGGTTCCAATATACATCAGTAGTATCCGTAATTAAGAAGGATCTAGATGCAAATAATGCAAACAGAAATACAACTTTAAACAACAAATTGTTTAAAGAAGCTTACACAAGACACATGATAATTCTGAAAGTTACCGGTTATCAACATTCTGTCATTGTACGCGTACCATTACCAATAGTCACTCAACTGGTACAACTGTAACATATATTCCACTGACATGTATGCACTGTTAACACATTGAACGACAAATGATACAAGCGTCTAGTCCGTCATTCATAATTCAGCCGTCGTCCATTAAAGAATATCCACGCCCATAATCCAAAGACCTATTCCATATCCATATAACAATATTAGCACCAAATTCAAAGAAGACAATCATAGTATACATAAACATAGGCTAGTTTCCTAGCCACAGATTACACACCATTGCAAATTTGTTCACAACTGATTGTCCAGGATTACAATGTCCATACTGTGTTGCAGGTGATTGTCAATCATTGTAATATTTGACATGATAATATCCACACGTTGTATTGACAAACAATGTCCACACTTTCTGACAATCAATGTTCGACTATTTTCACTTTTCAGTCGATTGTCCAGTACTGTTGTCACTGTAATGTATGATCACTGAATATTCATCACTTTTCACACTGAATAACAACTGATTATCACCACTGCCATCCCCATTGTCCATGTTGTATGACAACCGATTGTCCAGCACCGCTTGTCACTGTGTTATAACTAATTATGTAGCACTACCCACAACGTATGAACGATTGTCCAGCACTATTATCACTGCATGACAACTGATTATCCAGCACTGCTCTCACCATTGTCCATGTTGTATGACAACTGATTATCCGGCACTGTTGCCACGGTATGTCATCTGATTATCCAGTATTGCCCTCACCATTGTCCATGTTATATGACAACCGATGGTTCAGCACTGTTGTCACTCTATGACAATTGATTATCCACCGCTACCCTCACCATTGTCCATATTGTATAGCAACCGATTATCCAGCACTGCTGATCACTGTATGGCAACTGATTATCCAGCACTTCCCACAATGTATTGCGACTGATTGTTCACCACTGCCCACACTGTACATGTATGTCAACTGATTATCCACCGCCGTCCTCACCATTGTCTCTGTTGTATGATAAACGGTTGTCCAGCATTTTTGTCATTGCATGACATCTGATCATCCAGCACTGGTCCCATCTTTGTCCATGTTGTATGACAACCGATTGTCTACCATTGTACATGTTGCATTACTGATCATCCACCAATTCTGACTGCACCAATATTGATTGCCTTCTGCCAATACTCCCCATCAAACATGTAGCATCATGGGTCCTACAAAGCAGAACAAAAGTGGTCACATTGAGGTAATATAAAGTCCTGTTCCAAGAAAAAACAGTAAATCAGTGAGGATTGAATGAATATACAATTTAAGGGCATCATATGCAGTACCATGCTGTTGTAACAGGACTGTTGTCACTTTTAAATAATGATCAAATCCTAAGTTTGGGCGATATGCAAGAAACCTGAAACTATATATGATAGTACAGGCTGCCTTGATTATACAACATGATGCAAAGGTTCTAACTGATAATTTTTATACAAATTTTGAAGAAAAAATCATCATGGTTCACCATATAATATGAGGTGCACATATTTAAATTATTTTTAGCAAACCTGTATGTGTACAAAGTTTGAAAAGCCATTTTACGGGACTGATTTAAGGTTAAAAGATACAATCCGACCCGTCAAAATGAAGGGCATGAAAAGCCATTAGACTCCGATTACAAGAGCGCTAACTAACGGCACATATACAATGAAATTGATCGTGAAATTTCATAAACTCGACAAAAATTAATATTCAAATTCATGTGCTATGAAAAATGATCAGTAGTCTGCTAAGTCTCATGAACATCAAGTCAAATACTCTATGTTTATATTGATTATACAACTTGGGTGTTGTGGACGGACAGAGGGAAAGTCAAACAGGAACTTAACCCTACCTGGGGGGGCATTAAGGCCCCCCTACCAAACTTTCTGAGCTATCTCCGGAACGACGAAAAATGGAGTGCTGAAACTCCGGGACTTTATAGTTTATCTTATTGGGGTCATTTTGAGCCCATTTGCATAACGCCCTGAGCAGAGGATCATGGCTAAATTCAAGATGGCGGCCACGCGGGGTACCAGAAAAGTGATGTTTTTGTCATATTTCTTCAAAATTTCTGCTTTTCCGCGATGATAAGTGGGCAAAAACTATTTTATTTCACATCATATTAATATTTACTAATTTATCATGCAGTTTTTGCGGAGAAATTGCATGCATAAAAAATTAGGAAAATCCGACCGAAAAATCGACCAAATATGCCGTTTTTGAAAATTACGTCACTATGACGTCATCAAAGCGGCCATCTTGGATTGTAGAGCTTTTCTGGTAGAGCTTGACCCAAGGGTATAGTGTGGTAAGTTTCAGCTCCCTAGCTCAAGGGATAAGAAAAATAATATGGGGGGGGGGCATTTCGCCCCCCTCCCCAGCCCTGGACAGGTCCCAAAAAGCCCAGGCCAGATAGGGTTAATGTGCCAAGTACCGTATACGTAACGTACATGTCATAGGGTGGCAGAGGCGATTTGTGAACTTCAATAACTTTTGGTTCACAAAGACTCATTTACAACAAAACTATAATATTTCTGGCGCTATATCTCTCTGTAATTGTAATACAGTCTATTAAATCCCGTGATTACTTATAACACAATTTGCATATCGTCTCGATAAACTTAATTACCAGCAGACATTTAAGAGCTGAGAAAGCAGCTTCGCGGCGGTGTCGGTATGTGGTACATGGGGAGAAACAAAACATAAGACAGGAGGTTTCTGCTACACTGTAATTTATCAACATTGTAAACAACACGTTCAGCTTTCTTTCAGGGATATCACCGAATAAAGCATCAATTAAGGATTTAAGATAATATTTTGGATTCGATACCAAAGAAAGTACATGCAGGTCATTCTGGTGCAATCTACAAATCTACAACACCAAAAGCTGAAAAATGGCGGGCACTTCGATATCGGAACTGGTACCTCAAAATCAACAAATTAATTTATCAATATTACATGACATGTACTGCAACATACATCAAAACAAGGAAAAAATACCTGAAGAGTGGACCTTCCAAGTCGGCGTACAACAGACAGAAAGGCGGAAACAACTCCAGCGCCGAACAACCGGCTCAGCTCAGATCTCAGCTGAAATTCGTTCAACAGACGCAGTGGTTGAAATGAGCGCATCAGTCTAAGGGGAGATAACCTAGTACCGTCACGTTCCCCCGTTTTGTCTCGCAACAATTAATGATTGGCTGATTCGAAATTTTTAAAATAAATAGGTCACCTTCAATGCGTATGAGTGACCCGACATATACAAGTGCAAAAAAGATCAGCCAGCTCTAATTAAGTCCACGGCAATATTTTCATCTGTAATTCACCGGAAAGTTTGATCCTCACAACACAAGATAAATATCGATAGGCTTACACGAATATTCACATTTTCATTGAGACATAAAAAGAGGAAATCATTCACCGACATTCTCATAGAGATACCCATCTAAAATGATGTATTTATGGTACCGGAAATTATATTTACCATGGCATGATATAGGAAGTTTCTTCAATGCATTTTGAAATTAAAATACGATGAGCGCATGAATCCATGTAGATCTAAGTAGGGCTGACGTAGGCCCGACGTTCTGAATTACGTGTGTACATGTTGTCGGGCCGAGGCAAAGCCGATGTTAAAACTGGCAAACAGAAGTTTCGTTGGAGACCTGACGTCGGGTCGACGTGATGCCAATATATCGAAATTGGCACTGAAATATGCGTTGCTGATGCGACGTCGGACTGACGTAAGATCGACGTGTCACTGCCTACCGCAATGTATACCGACGCGACTCAACCTGTTGCCGGTGTCATGCCGACGTGTCCATGCTATCTGGGTTTCAGCCGACACAAGAGCACTACAGATTGATTTTGGTGGATTCTGAAAATTCTGGAGGATTTTCAATTACACGAGACAAGACATGCACTCTCTGAAACTTTGTGTCGAATTTGTAGTGCTGTCTAACACAGATTCCGGATTAAACCCCAAAGAACACACGAATTGAATCTGCTTCTAAGGCCAACGTGTTGAAAGCCGAGATTTATGTTCCCTGAATCAGTCACTAAATGTATGTACTATATAGTGCAGTACGCTACACTCCTCCCTTCCTTAGATTAATGCTACACAATTAGAACTTGCTTTCAGATAACGACTGGAGGAGTTGCTAAGTACTTGCTCTCATTAGTGCACTTAACTGAAAAGTGGGCTTCTTATTTGAGTTTTCAATACGTTTATAATTCAGTTTCAGAAATAGAACACAGTGAATTCTTCACAACTTTAGCAGCTTCTATTATACTGTGCGTTAGCTAATCTATTTAAACTTTAACTGTCTTACAGTGTTAAATGTGTTCCCAACTGGATTTAATGAAAACTCTTTGAACATGTAAATACACAATTTAACTTCAAGCAACTGTAAAACGCAAACTCCAGAACGATTAAAGTTCATTTTTTGATCATTCAATAACTTTCCTTGTTTTAACTCCAGTAATGTCACTCTTCAAATAAACAATTGTAAATTACACTTATTTTGACACAGCAAAGTCATTGAATCGCTGAGGTAATTTTACATCGCGAGACAGCCTGGTCACTGGGGTGACAAACTGTATAACTGTCATTGGCATAGTGCTCAGTTCATTATCGTCATCCTGATCACTGTCACTCATAGGTTTCGGCTGATTGAATTTCTTCACATGTGTTGAATTGTACTGGACACCTTCTGTTGATTCGATAACACAGCTGTTTCCATTGTTTCTCGACTAGTTTGTAAGGTGTTGGATGAAACGGAGTACTGAATTTGTCACGTCGCGTCTGTTTCACGAGGACATCAGGATCGGTTTCCAACTCACTGTCTTTCGCGCCGCGTTTCTCATCCATGTACAGTTTCTTCTTATGTTTCGAAACCATGTCACTGTCTCACACCGCTTCAATCAATCTGTTATTTTCGGAATTTTCAATTCCTGATAATTTAGTCCTAAGTTTTCTACTGAACAGAAGTTTCGCGCATGAGACACCAGTTGTACTGTGTGGTGTCGTTCTATACGCAAATAAATTAGTTCTTCTCTGTGACGCAGTCAGTATGTCGGCACCTCTTCCCACTTCCCTTATATGTGTTGTAATCACATCCTTTCTCCACTCACGTGACTTCACTTGAGCAATTCGGATGCGTTTCATCATCGACCTGTTCTGTCGTTCTACTTCTCCGTTGGCTGCTGTATATAATATAACCCGTCTATATTTCACACCGTTGTCACTCAATTAATTCTCAAACACTTTGAAATGAATTGAGACCCATTATCTGACGTAACTGACAGAGGGAGACCATGACGAGAAAACATATTCTCCAAGGCGTCAATTATTTGTTTCCCTGGTAGTATCTTTGTAACTTCAATTTCATAGTACCTACTGTATTAATCTACAATTACAAACACATAATGTCCTGTCGGTAGAGGCCCCAGCACATCGATGGCAAGATCCTGCCATGGACCAGTTGGCAGTGGTGTTGGTGTGAGTGGATCAGGTTGTGGAGCTGCACTGACAATTTGGTAGCCATAACACGACCTCACAAATCTTTCCACATCTTTGTCCATACCTGCCACCACACCTTGGTTCGTAACATCTGTTTCTTGCTCACTATACTTAAGTGACCCTGGTGGGCTAATTCTACACATTTCGTACTCAGTTACTTTGGAAATACCACGAGGTAAAAAATAGCCTATTTGCTGAGTTCATTCCTAACAGAAAAATAGTTCACACACGATTTGACCCATCTCGCTTCACGCGTGCAATTTCTGGCTTCAGAAAATTCTGAATCCGTTTTCGAAGTTTCTTCCACTTCACGTACATCTTCTTCGGTGGACATAACCTTAACAACGAATCTCACAAACTCCTCAGTTTGGCTGTGGAGTTTGCTACAGCTGGATTGTTCATTCACATTTACGAGGCGTTGTCCATCATTTTCATGCAGTAGGACCGAATCTAGACCTACATTGCTAGCGACAGTTACCAACATAGTCTGCGTCGCGTTCAGACAAAAATATCCAAGCGATTCTGCTTTAGACATTGTTTCAATTTGTCGAAACTCTGTTGTTGTTCAGGTGCCCAAACAAACACTTTGTTTTTCTTAGTTAGTCTTCTCAAAGCCTCCAATAGCGTTGCTAAATCTGGAATGCATCTAGCAATGAAGTTCCCTAGTCCCAAGAAGCTTTTTACTTCCGAGGCTGTTCATGAGGCTGTGCCTCGACAACTGCTTTGACTCGGTCTGAAGTTGGTCCAATCCCGTTTTCGGACAAACCGTGACCCATGAACGTGATTTTGTCCATGCCATATTTATATTTGTCCATAGTCAGAGTGATATTTTTATCCCTTAATCTATGTAGCACTTTTTCAAATCTCTCATCATGAAGTTGTTTCGTCTTAGCGTGTACCACAATATCGTCTGACAAGTGTTGTACACCTTCACAATCATGGATGACTTTCTCGGGTGCAGAACTGATACCAAACGATATCTGTATAATCCCTGTTCGATGACAAACGTGGGTATCTCCCTTCATGACTCTTCCAATTCCACTTCGTGGTGACCATATTTGAGATCTAATTATGTAAAGATCTCAATTTCATTCACTGTTGGACTCGGATGTCTCTCCCGGAGAACAGCCTTGTTGACTTGACGCATATCCACGCAAAGCCTCATATTACCATTTGGCTTTGGAACTACAATCACAGGACTAACCTATGGTGAAAGACTGTTCACCTTTTCAATGATATCCTGTGACCCAAGCTCGTCTAATTTGTCACGGACATTATCTCGTAAGCTAAAGGGAATTATGTACATACGTTGCGCGACAGGCTGTGCATTTTCAGCTATATGCAGCTTCAGTTGATAATCCTTCAACTTTCCTACACCAGTGAAACAATCCTTGTATTCCTCACGGAGATCAGAATAATCCCCTTCTACAGACTATACACTGCCCAGCTTCAAAACACCCAAATGTGTTGCTGTGTCTCTTCCCAGTAATGCTGGACATTTACCTTTAATCACATAAAACTCACATTCAGTACTGTCTGCTAATGACACGCAAGTTGTGAATTTTCCCAACAAGTCTAGTGGATTCTCGGACCCATATGCATGCAATTTCTTGTTTGTTTTCTCAAAGTGATATCTAATTTTGTTTCCGTTCAGTTCCACCCACAATACACTACCAATAGGGTTTACTGTCGCACCAGTGTCGACAATCATATCCACCTGGTATCCATCCAAGTTAACCTTAATCAGATCAGATGGTAATTTCTGACCCACACTGAATGCATACTCGTCTTCTGATTCAGACTCAACGGAATAAACTTTTCCTTTCTTCCCTCCGGTCTTTTTATTTCCGCCTGGCTGTCGGGTTTTGTAGAAAACGGCAAAATGTCCATTGTTCCCGCATTTAGTGCATTTTTTATCTCGTGCTGGGCACTGTGGGTCTTTCCAAAAATGCCCGACACGAGCACATCGAAAACATTCAAGTTGTGTCCCGATCCAAGTTTTGTTTTCGGTTTGTAATCTTTTCCACTGGCACCAGAACTAACCTGATTTACCGCCGACCCTGCATCATTTTGAGCAGACCCCATTTGCTTGGAGTGGACTTCTGACATTTTCAATGTAGCTGCAATGGTTCTCAAACTATCTAATGTCAACGAGTGACCTTTCTCAAGCAATTTTTTTCTGAATTTTTGTGACCTACATTTTTCGATCCTTTGGTCACGAATTCGTTCATCTGTCGATTCAAATTCACACAAAATTGCTTTTTGTTTAACCCTATCTGGCCTGGACTTTTTGGGACCTGTCCAAGCCTGGAGGGGCCGAAATGGCTCCCCTAATTATTTTTTTACCCCTTGAGCTAGGGAGCTGAAAGTTACCAGAATATACCCTTGGATCAAGCTCTATCAGAAAATGTAAAAACATCCCAGATGGTCGCTTTGATGACGTCACAGTGACGTCATTTTCAAAAACGTTATTTTGTGGTCGATTTTTCAGTCAGATTTCTCGAATTTTTTATTTATGCAATTTTTCCGCAAAAACTGCATGGTGAATTAGTAAATATTAATGTGATGTGAAATAAAATAGTGTTTGCCCACTTTTCATCGCGGAAAAGTAGTAATCACTTTTCTGGTAGCCCACGCGGTCGCCATATTGAATTTACCCATGATCCTCTTCACGGGGGGTTATGCAAATAATCTCAAAATGACCCCAATATGAAAAGCTATGAAAGTCACGGAGTTTCGGCTCTCAATGTTTTGTCGTTCCGGAGATAGTGCAGAAAGTTTGGTAGGGGGGCCATTTTGCTCTCCCCCAGGTCTGGTAGGGTTAAGTCTTGTTATGAACTGTTCTACTGTTTCACTATCTTCTTGTTTTATCTGTCGAAAACTGTACCTTTCATAAGGGACATTTACTTTTGTCCCAAAATGTTTATTCAAGGTATTTACTGTTTTCAAGTAGGCGCTTTGTCCGTCGTCTTCCGTCAGAGCGAAGAAAATGTGTTGTACCTCTTGTCCGGCACAATGTAATAGCAAGGCTTTTTTCTGTGCGTTTTCCTTGACGCCCTTGCCGACAACGAATAGTTTAAAGCTACGATGCCACCGCTTCTTTGCTTGACCCAGATGTGTGGGGTCGCCATGTGCGTCGAACTTTTGCTTTCCATCTAGTTCAGTTTCCGACATTTTCAGTGCGCGCGTCTGTAATACTTCACTGAAAGTCTCAATAATTTTCCTCTTCGCCAGTTGTAGTGTCGCCTAACACAGATACCGGATTAAACCACAAAGAACACACGAATTGAATCAGCTTCAACGTGTTTAATGGCCGACAGATTACTCGGGAACCCCCAACAGATACAGAGTATGCCCATGTGCTGTGAGAGCAGTAACAATGCGCTTAGAGTAATGTCCCCTGAATCAGTCACTAAACGTATGTACGCTATCAGAATATATTTTGCCAAGCAATCTACAGCCCCATATATCAGCATGACTTAGCTAAAACAGGTGCATCGTCAACTGTGAACAGCGGTCCGACTGAAAGCTATTTTGAGTGGCAGCTGTGTTTGATTTCTGCATAAATTTACTACGACTGTCACACCCTCCGATATACAGACTCAGCGAAACGACAAGAATCATGCTAACTAATTCGCATTTGTAAGATTTTCGAGTCGCAAAACTAAGTGAAAACAGATTATGAAGTAAATAATCTATTGAAAGTCAAAAGTTGCGAGTAATTCTCACTTATAGCCATTTAGTATGAAGAAGGCGGTGCGATAACCTATCCAACCCGTCTAAATCGTATTTGGAATAGGTCCATTTTGGAACAGAATCACGTAAGAAAGGGTAATGTATCGTCCAATACAGGACAGAAATCTCCGTATACTTTCAATGCGAAGGAACAGGCAGATGCTTTAGAATGTAGTATATACAGTATGGGTCATTATGAGTCATCGGCTATTGTTTATAAAAGATTAATGTAACATATATACAGAGATATTATTAGTAACTACTATATCATATTACATTAGCAAGAGCAGGTATTCTTGCAACATTTAAGAAGCATGCTTATACATTAGTGTAGATGAATAAGTTAGAATATGTGGAATTTGGCGGTATCTTGAAATTATTTGAGTCGATGTGGGTAATTCTCGCGAGTTGAAAGATCTTTTAATCGCGACTTGAATAATGATATGGAAGTAATAAATTTCAAGTCAGTAGTTCCATACTCGTGCTCTTTATCCCTCTGGCGGTATAAAATGACAGTTGAAGACGGAAGAACGAATGGTCTGTAGAGGTTTATGTAGTCCTGTCGAGTAGGATGGTTATGAACATATTGTAACCTGGTAAAGTAGTTCTGCAGGTGTAGTGGTAACGAGAAGGATGGTGTATGACTTTATGAGTTATAAGTAGAGTTGTAATCGTTGATTTTATCATGGAGGTATAAAACAGATCTTATACCTTCATGATTTTATCAACAGTTAACATAGTTAGTTGTGTGAATAGTATGTGCGAGTATCGAAGTTTTACATGTAATGCGAACTATTCGTTTTGAAGGATAGTGAGAGGAGCAGTGTGGGTAGGAAAAGTATTTCCCCATACTATGTTACAAGATGTAACATAGAAGTAAAATAATGAGCAAGGGCATTTTTATTAAAACATTCCTTAAATCTTAATTTAGAACATAGTTTATTTGTGTGGGTTTGCAAGTTGAGCTTATCATTAAAATATACTCCTAGTTTGAAACTTTCAACAAATTCTAGTTCTTCGTCGTTAATTTTAATTGCGGGGAAAAAATTGGCGGACGAGTGATATGGTTTGAAAGGCGTGTATTTTGTTTTGTTAATACTTACCGAGAGTTTATTGCAGCAGAACCACTCATATAGTTGGTTGGAATTCTGGGTTTATTACTTGGGTCAGTCAGTTTGAGTCAATAATTTTGGGTCAGTGGAGGTGTAGCTAGGTAATACTTGTATCGTCGGCAAATAAGGTGATATATATATTATAACCAGAGGCAGCTGTGATGTCATTTATATAGAGTAAGAAGTAGAATGGCTCTAAAATCGAACCTTGGGGAACTCCACATGTGATGGTTTAGGGAGACTAGTTGAGTTCGGTCGGATAAATAACTTTTGAACCAGCCGTTAATATAATTCGAGATGTTTCGAAATCCATGTTATTTTAACTTTTGCAGTAGTATGTCATGATTAACGGTATCAAAGGCTTTACTTAAATCGAGAAACGTTGTTATGCTATATTCTTTCTTTTCTTTGGCGATTGCTAGTTTCTCATAAAGCGTTAATACAGCGTTTGATCGAAATCCGAACTGACCAGGGCAGATAATATATGGTTCTTCAAAACACATGTAGGATATCATTCGATTACCTACGGCTTTTTCAAATACATGGAAGCACAGACATTGTTCTGTAGTTACTGACTATATTTTTGTTTCCATCCTTAAAAATTAGGTTTGAAATGATAGGTTAAGTACGAAACACGGTGGGGAGGTTTTTGTTTATAATAGGCTTTACTAGCGATATTCGGAACCCTTCCAGTCCGGGAGGTTTTTAGGGAATTCACCACGTTAATAATTTCTTCCGTGACGCAGGGTACTAGAGAGAGTTCACTGGTATATTCATTTTTAGATAAGGCATAACATTTTCCTTGGTAGCGTGAATTTTATTTGCGAGTTCGTTGGTTACTGAACAAATATCTGTTGTATCTGATGTAGAGGAGAGGCCTGTTTTGGGGAATAAAATGCACCCCCCGTACGCAGAGGCAAACTATATATCATTTGAAAGCTTGGACTCTCTTCTTTCGGATGAGGTAGGATGTGGTGGTGAAAAGTATTGCCGTATGCTGAAAAATTTAGGAAATACAAGAACCATTGGATTGCATATTTCTACTTTTAACCCTACCTGGCCTGGGAGGGGGGGGGGGGAGAGTGCGGAAATTGCCCCCCCAGTGAACTTTTCTCTGTTGCTCCGAAACGACAAAACCGAAGAGGCTGAAACTTGGTGACTTTTAAGCTTATATTATTGGGGTCATTTTGAAGACCCCAATAAGAGGCCTATTTTCATATACCCCCGGGTAGAGGATCATGGGTAAATTCAAAATGGCGGCCATGTGGTATCCACGAAAGTCGTGTTTTCCAATCTTTTCGCTCCATTTCTTCACATTTTCCTTGCCTAAAAGGCCTTGTAAGTATTTTATTGATGCAAAACTAATTATTTTATATTCTATTTAATTTTTTTCGAGAGAAAAATCGGAAAAATGAAAATTTCGAAAAATCGACCCCCAAAAGACCAAAAATGGCTTCCGAGAAGATGACGTCACTGTGACGTCATCATGGCGGCCATCTTGGATTTTATTACATTTCCCGGTAGAACTTGAACCAAAGATACTGTGTGGCAAGTTTCAGGGCTCTAGCTTTAGTGGTAGAGAAAATATATAGGGGGGCACTTTCCGCCCCCCTCCCCCCAGGCTGCGACACACCCAAAATCGCCCAGGCCAGATAGGGTTAAAATGGGAGTATACGTATTAAAATGACTATATCTTCACTCGTACCAGGCATATGGCAAAACAGTTGGTGTCAATTGATTGCGCAGAGCTTCTTCAATCGTCTATCAACAAAAGTGTTATGACGTCATTGACCTGTGACGTCACAGAGGGGGCCATCTGCAAAATACAATTAAATTGCGCCAAACGCACTGAAAACTATGTCAAAAGTTTTTTTATGGGTGAAATACTTCGTTGTTAAATAGTCAAAATGGTTCTTATGTGGAATTTAGTCATCGATCAAATACTTCGATGAAGATTTGGTGAGATTTCCTTTTAAATCTTCAATATAACGAGCGTCATTCACCATAGGATATTAGGTAAAAAAAACACTAACTACTGCATTAGAGGACGGATTTTCTCGGATGTCAGCCACCAAAAATAATTTAGTTCCGTGATTTAGATATTCAGAGTCATTTGACGTCATAGCTGTATATTGTTTTGTCAAACGTACAAATTAGCTTAAAATTGTAATGGGGGATCATTTCAAAATATCCACAAAACATACGGGAAGACGCAGAGTGGCGCAAAGTTGCAAAATTGGCGAAAGAGTGCTGTGGGCATCAGTTTTTACATCAACTATTTATCTAATTTTCTGACAGCATTAAATAGATCACTGTTATACAAAAACATGTCTATAAACATACCCACTCTCCTGGTATATCCCGATCCCACAAGAGCCTGAGTGTAGCAGTTTTATTATAATATCGCTACAAGTATTCAAATGTACCTCACAGCAGGTGTTTCATATAATTATGGGATCATAAATTCTGTATATCACTGGAATACCAGGGTCCAAGCCGATAAATCATAAATACAATAGGACAGCCCCGAGATAGACCTCTTCAATAGAATAATAATACTTATTTATTTCAGACACAGATGGTCTATAGAATGAACAAATAAATAATAAAATTAGAGCCAAAAGACAAATTACTAGCTCGTTACATAGATTTGACGAGACCAATGACAACTAAACGAAGTCTGAGACAAATCGGAAAGCCGCAATGCTGTAAGTAGGAAGCCGTCTGTCGACATGAATCTGTTCCGTAAAGAATCAATCTGGCGTCGAATAACCTCATTAAAGCTGGGCACAGAGTTAATTCCAAACATGTAAGTAGCACTACAATTGCGCGGGGAGTGCATTATAGCCAGCGAAATAAGTTGTTGTATGTGACAGGCATTTTTGCCAGTTATATGACGAGTACGAAGACCACAGATGGCTGCAATAGATACTGGTAAACTACGACGAGAAAAGTTGCTTCTTCGCATCTTGAGAACACATATAGAACTTTCTAGCCAAAATGTTAGCACAAATGCATGATGTTCTAGTTTGCACAGACATATCATAACTGTCAGTGAGATCGTGGGAGATAAAATGATCAAGTTATTTGGCGTTGTCAACGCAATTCAGCTGTGAGCCAGACAGTTTAACAGAGTGTGCTCTCAGGTCATTTAACTTTATTGGACGAAAACACATGCATAAGAATTTCTTAGTGATGAAGACAATATTATTGTCAGTCGGAAAAATATCACATATATCAAGTGGATTCTAAAGGCCCTTGGCAAGAGGAGCTAATAAGGCATAATAATAATAATAATAAATGCTTTATTTAACGAGGGTTACACAATCAGTCAGAGACATAAGTCGTTAGCGTATAATAGGTGGTTAAAGAAGACTCCGGCTACATTACATCCTAAATTGGACCGAGATATTTTGATGTCGAGTTCATGTATGTAGATATTAAAGACAGAATTCCTCCTTGGTGAACTCCATTTCCAGCAGAGAACCCTCCGAGAAGGCATACCCACATCCTGGTGGCCATGATAGGCGCAAAAGGACGCCATTGTCCACGTGACGTCAGGTCAAGTTTAGGCACTGAGTAATACTTTAACGTTGGCTCTATTGCAAAACCCGGAAAATAATTAGCATTGTGGCTTTCAAAATACAAAATATCCAAACAATATTGAAGATGTTATTGTCTCGGAGTTAAAGGGGCATTTGCAAACACAAAACATCGCATGTAAATGTCCGTGCATAAAATAATACAGCATTCAAATGTTAAGAAATGGTTCGCTGCCTAACCTCGTCGTGACGCCACATGGATCATGACGTCGTGCCTCGCCTTTTGTCGTTAGAGACTTCCATCTCGGGACTGTTCTATTGATATTTATGACATATAATCTCCAATATTATTATCTCGCTTATTCTGTTTCGCACATCGTGTCAGGGCAGAATTACCGCTCCTAGAGATATTTATGCAGTAGGTATTGAAACATACCAATCTTAGAGATTTATCTGCTTTGACACATTTTATGTGTACGCTGGTTACCAGTGCTATTTCTTCTAATGTCTTCTGTGGGTTTCAAGGTACATAAGGCCCAAGCTCTGTACAGCTTTATTACTGTTTTATTATCAGAGGTGTCGGAACAAAATTTTCGCTCATGATCTTTTGTAGGTATTGAAAAATGCTAGTCTTCATTCGATTTGATCGGATTTACACATTTCATGTGTATTCTTAAACAGCGCCGTTTCTCATAGTGGAGTCAAGTCGTCAGTATTGTTGTCTCTCTTCTGTACTGGAGGTCCGTCGTTAACTGGAGATAGGAATTCATATAGGCACGGCTTAGGAAGAGTATTCTTACTACTTTAATATTACTATGGATCTTAGCGGTATTATTCTGATGTATGTCTCGCATCATGCCAGAACCTTTATACGAAAGACATACGAACAAGATCATGTAAGCATATGGCCACTTGTAGGTAGAATCCGTATTCAGGGTTGAAACGCTTCAGTAACGTGGCTATGTTAATGTGTCAAAACAAAAAATCTCGAATTGAGATTGGTATTTTCCAATACCTACAGAACTCCAGAAGCGAGATTTCTTTTCTGATACATATGATAAAGCAGTGATAATAATGAACAGAATTCGGACCTTACGGACCTTGGTAACTACGGAAGGCAGCGCTGAGTATTCATGAAATGTGTCAAAGCAGATGAATCTCGAATTTAGTTTTGTATTTTTCCATACGTACAGAACTCCAGAAGCGAAAATTCTCTCCTGTCACCTTTGATAAAAACAAAAAAACAAAAAAACCCGCAGTAATAATACTGTCCAAATCATGCACCTTACCGACCTTGGAAACTGTGGAATACAAGCGTCTAGTCCGTCATTCAATATTCAGTTGTTAAGCGGAATTAGACACAAGTTACGAAACTTACCGCCATAGATCGTGCACGCTACGCTCGTATTTTCCTATCAGCATGCGATATATATCGTCAAATTTGAGAAAATTCGAGTGGAGGCGCTTGATGATATAGCCATTATTACGATTTAAAGACAATGAACGAAACGGCATACATATGAAATGGGTCAAAACAGATAAATCTCGAATTGAGATTGATATATTTCAATACCTACAGAACTCCAAAAGCGAGAACTCTGTCCTGACACATTTGATGAAAAATAGTAATAAATCTGTACAGAACTTGGACCTTATGGATCTTGGAAACTACAAACGACATTAGAAGAAACAGCGCCATCAAACAGCGCTACAAGAGAAACATCACTAGAAGCGATAATTCTGCTCTAACACCATCAACAAACCGCAATAATAGTGTATAGCAGCACATATGTGCGAACAAGCGAGATCATAATATTGGAGATTATATATCATTAACATTAATTGTAATGATGATTAGTCTTGACACTTGTTGAGAGCTATGCTTGGAATATACATAAAATATACTCCCCAAAATATCCGAAACAACTGCTTTGAGGTACATGAATACATATAGTGATTTCCTTTACTCAGGCTGTTGTAGGGTCAGAAAATATCTGGAGAGTGGGTATGTGTGTAGGCATTTTCCTGTGTGATATTAAACCCTACAAGTAGGTTTCCAAGAACATACTGTTGATATGACAATTTTAATGTTAATTTTAGATGACCCATTAAATAGTTTGAAATTTTCAAGAGATGGAAAATCATTGACCTGTAAAGAGTAATTTATAGAACACTGTATCCACAAATCCTATCAAAAGTGGTAGATTACTAAGAACATACTGTGGGAAAACATGTAAATTGCAATAGTAATTATGAGATGACCCCCATCCACAACCATAATCAAGATAACCTTTGATATTGCTTTAATTCAGTGAGTCCTCACTAGTTTAGTCCGAAGGAACACTTTGGTCGAAAATAAATGTCTAGGCTGTTCTTGCAAGCCAGTGTTTAAAAATTGAGTTGAATGGAACTTCTGAAGCAAAAGCGGGCAACAATTAATTTCTTACCTGTATACGCCATGTCTTAGTCCAACAGGAAAATTCGATCGTACAATGACAATACAATTCTGGCGTGTGTTATAGTTGCAAAAGAAGTGTAGTATTCAACAATTCAGCCATGATAAATTCATTCACAGAATTGAACTTAATTTACCCAAAACAAAACACACCCTTATATATGAGGATTCTATCTATACCATTACAGGCGTAATATCGCTCCGTCCGTCTGTCTGTTTCGATTTGGTACAACTTTTTTTATGAAAACTGTTTACTTTCCATTAACACTATGTTTGCAGGTCATTGAAATAGAGCTTTTGATAGAGCTAGAAAATACAGGAATATTACAACGGTATTGCAGTCTAAATGTAACTGAAATAAATTTTGTGCTGTCATTTGGGATGTCATTTGTTTTCAAATGTGAGCATAAATATATATGTCGAAACATTCACAACAGTTTCTTTCTATAATACGTATATGATTCATTTGACATTGTTGGATGGGGGGGGGGGGGACTCAGTGTGCTTCATTACATCATTACAGCAGGCATTGCATATTGATGGTGCTGGTGCCCCATTAGTGCTTTTCATAGGGCACATACTTATCAGACTGGTAAAAAGAAGTGCTGATAATTTACTTCAATTCAGTTATTAGTCAGTTTCAGTCCTATCAAATCAGACTATTTGACGGAATTTCTGGATGCAAGGCCTGCTAGATTTATATTTTGTCGAGACACGGTGAAACTAGTTAGCCAGAAATCAAACCAGTTGACTTCGTCATGATTTTTTAACAATATTATATTTGCCGCACACAAAGGCAGTTTCGCTGCATTTATGTACTGTATATATATATACATATATTTGGTACTAGAAAAGTGATGTTTTCGTCATTTTTCTTCAAGTTTCCTGCTTTTCCGCGCGTTTAAATTGGGTAAAACCTATTCACATCAGATTATTATTGATTAATTTATGGTGCAGTTTTGCGAAGAAATCTCACAGATTTCAGTTCTCTAAAAGCCCAGGCCAGACAGGGTTAAAATGAAATGTTTTCCTAGCCAGTTCGCGGACAACTAAATCATTACAGCTTGTATATAAGATTGAGTTATATGACCACTGAATAAAACAGTTTTTATTACCATGTAATTTCTAATACTTTAGGTCGAAACACAATATACATATATATGTCTATAATGGACAAAATGGCTTACGAATCAGAAAACTGAATTTTATTCACCCACAACATATTAACTCAGTTCTATGAGCATTCTACCTCTAATAATTATCATAATATCTCTATTTTATTTTCCCTTCAAAACTGTTACCTTGTTATCGCTGTTCTTACTGCTGAGAAAAGAATATAAAATATTGAAACAAATCGTAAATCGTTATCTAGGACTTTTTGACGCATCAGTATGCATTAGATGTTGATAAAAAGACAATACTTGACTATAGGTTTTATCCAACCTCGACCATGGTGGACTTTACAGACTAGACATCCTTAGCTTTTTACTTCATTTTGCATGAGTTACCGCCTGTACTGCACTTTGCATGAGTTACCTCCTGTACTTCACTTTTCATGAGTTACCTCCTGTACTTCACTTTGCATGAGTTACCTCCTGTGCTTCACTTTGCATGAGTTACCTCCTGCACTTCACTTTGCATGAGTTAGCTCCTGTACTTCACTTTGCATGAGTTACCTCCTGTACTTCACTTTTCATGAGTTACCTCCTGTACTTCATATTGCATGAGTTACCTGCTGTACTTCACTTTGCATGAGTTACCACCTGTACTTCACTTTGCATGAGTTACCTCCTGTACTTCACTTTTCATGAGTTACCTCCTGTACTTCACTTTGCAATAGATACCTCCTTTACTTCACTTTTCATGAGTTATCTCCTGTACTCTTCTGCACATTGAAACTCGAGAGCTCCGAATAAAATGCTATTATCTTTCATTTAGCTTCGTGGGCATGGGGATTACGATAAGCGCATTACTATTACTAGCAGCACAAGGGAAGAGCCTGTACTTTACTTTGCATGAGTTACCTCCTGTACTTCACTTTGAATGAGTTACCTCCTGTACTTCACTTTTCATGAGCTACCTCGTGTACTTCACTTTGCATGAGTCATCTCCTGTACTTCACGATTCATGAGTTACCTCCTGTACTTTGCATGAGTTACCTCCTGTACTTCACTTTGCATGAGCTACCTCCTGTACTTCACTTTTCATGAGTTACCTTCTGTACTTCATTTTGCATGAGTTACAAACTGTACTTCACTTTTCATGGGTTAGCTCCTGTACTTCACTTTTCATGAGTTACCTCCTGTACTTCACTTTGCAATAGATACCTCCTGTACTTCACTTTTCATGAGTTATCTCCTGTACTCTTCTGCACATTGAAACTCGAGAGCTCCGAATAAAATGCTATTATCTTTCATTTAGCTTCGTGGGCATGGGGATTACGATAAGCGCATTACTATTACTAGCAGCACAAGGGAAGAGCGATAGGTGAACACAGACTATACATACTGATAGTATACCCGTGAACCGTGTTGGGCAGGTACTAATACAGCTATACGTATAATCATGGACCTCACCGTGTAAGGTCCATGGTATAATGTACGCAAAGCAAAATCCGTTAATAGGAGGAACATAACATGTACGTCTTTAATTCACTGGTGTGTGGATACAATGTGTTTACATATGGCGCACGGTGTATACAGAACATTGAGTATGGTCATTTATAACGAAACCTTACTAGCATAATTTAGACGACAACACAACATACCACTCAATAACCTTTAGGTGTGAGCAAAAGCGCTGATTACACGAGTATTATAACCACGAAATGTGCAGTCACTGACACTACAATTACTACAAGTATGCAATCCTTCTGGATTACATACAACGTTACATCTATTTTTTTTAAATACTCTCATTGATAAACCTTCTATGTCAGAAGCTATACAAGATATATCCAGGTCACTATGCGTATCACCTAAAGAAATTATATATCACAATTATCATGATTGACATATTCATATTAGGCAGTTTCCGTCAACTTTTCTCTATGCTTGTTCAAGAGATCTGCCAGTTTATCCCGCTTTCTTAATCTGGTTTTAACACTCAACCTATCTAGAGCATCTTTTACATCACTGAGCGACATGTTTTCAACATTTGCTGTCACCAGTTTGTCTGACGCAATCTTATTGAACTTTTATTGATCTGCAACTTCACATATTTGTATTTTTTAAATTTCCGATCTCTTCGCAGAACGCTGACTTGTTATATTTTCATCCCAGTACCTATCCTTTCTCTTTGCCTATGTTCTTTTTGTTTTTCACAATTTTCTAAGGCTAACAATTCCATCCTTCTTCTAACTTTTCAGAGCATCAACAGTGGCATCGTATCTATTTGTTTTCGATTGATGGATGTTTTTGATGTCTTCATTTATCTTTTCCACGACCTGACCACTGAAGGTGCTCAATTCGCCGTAGGTGCAAACAAAGAGGGGCACATGATAAATAAAACAATGAATACACGGGGTAATGTTTGTGTATCTCACTCTTGTTGCCCTGAGGGCAAGAAAAATTTCCCCTCAATTTTTACATTTTTCAAAAACTTCTTCCTGTGTACAGTTTTCGATTATTTCGTAGCAAATAAATTTGAATAATGTCTGAAACTCGGTTCTAAGCTAAAAAGTTTTGTTATGTGTATTTTGGTGAATAAGAAAAAATAGACTCTCTGATAGTCTAGCTAACAATCTCCGATGCTGCCCCCCCCCCCCCTTTTTTTTAGAGAAGTCCAGTTGAGCTCACCCTCTTGGTCGTTTTTACTCCAAACATTGAAGGATACCCCACAATCTCTAATTTTATCAGCCAACTGGTTTAAGTTACTTTCTGTTGACCTATTACTTTACTTTTGCAATATATTCCTGTTGCATCATCAATTAGCAAAACATCGCAGCAAAACATCACATATCGTCAAAAGAATGAGAAACTCGTCTGGAATCATGTGTTCTGGTTCAATTGATGCTAATGGGGATATCTAGAGCCGTTCTGATGTTGCGAACATTGCTTCCTCAGCTTTGATATATAGTACACTCTGAGAAATATTCAGGGAATAATCCTGAATAGATCAGGTTGCACATCCAGAACTCAATTTCAGGAATTTTACCTGAAATCCAGGGATAATTTCTCGAAATTCAAGTATATCAACCATGAATTAAAGCTAAATTACCTGAATTTTAGGGCATTTTACGTACCCGAATAGGGTCGGGAACTTACTAATCAGGATGATAAATTTTCCCGAATTTCAGGGAAAATCCTCTCATTCAGGGATCTTTTTCCTGAAATTCCTGAAAATGGCTTACGAATCAGAAAACTGTATTTTATTCACCCACAACATATTAACTCAGTTCTATGAGGATCCTACCTCTAATAATTATCATAATATCTCTATTTTATTTTCCCTTCAAAACTGTTACCCTGTTGTCGCTGTTCTTACTGCTGAGAAAAGAATATAAAATATTGAAACAAATCGTAAAGATAATTCACACATACGTTATCTAGGACTTTTTGACGCAACAGTATGCATTAGATGTTAATAAATAAACAATACTTGACTATAGGTTTTATCCAACCTCGACCATGGTGGACTTTACATGTATGATGATCACGGTCACGACTAGACATCCTCAGCTTTTTACTTCATTTTGCATGGGTTACCGCCTGTACTGCACTTTGCATGAGTTACCTCCTGTACTTCACTTTTCATGAGTGACCTCCTGTACTTCACTTTGCATGAGTTACCTCCTGTGCTTCACTTTGCATGAGTTACCTCCTGTACTTCACTTTGCATGAGTTACCCCCTGTACTTCACTTTGCACGAGTTACCTCCTGTACTTCACTTTTCATGAGTTACCTCCTGTACTTCATATTGCATGAGTTACCTGCTGTACTCCACTTTGCATGAGTTACCACCAGTACTTCACTTTTCATGAGTTACCTCCTGTACTTCACTTTGCATGAGGTACCTCCTGTACTTCACTTTGCATGAGTTACCTGCTGTATTTCACTTTTCATGAGTTACCTCGTGTACGTCACTTTGCATGAGTTACCTCCTGTACTTCACTTTTCATGAGTTACCTCCTGTACTTCATTTTTCATGAGTTACCTTCTGTACTTCATTTTGCATGAGTTACCTCCTGTACTTCACTTTTCATGAGTTATCTCCTGTACTTCACTTTACATGAGTTACCTCCTGTACTTCACTTTGCAATAGATACCTCCTGTACTTCACTTTTCATGAATTACCTCCTGTATTCTTCTGCACAATAAAACTCGAGAGCTCCGAATAAAATGCTATTATCTTTCATTTAGCTTCGTGGGCATGGGGATTACGATAAGCGCATTACTATTACTAGCATTACAAGGGAAGAGCGATAGGTAAACACAGACTATACATACTGATAGTATACCCGTGAACCGTGTTGGGCAGGTACTAATACAGCTATACGTATAATCATGGACCTCACCGTGTAAGGCCCATGGTATAATGTTCGCAAAGCAAAATCCGTTAATAGGAGGAACATAACATGTACGTCTTTAATTCACTGGTGTGTGGATACAATGTGTTTACATATGGCGCACGGTGTATACAGAACATTGAGTATGGTCATTTATAACGAAACCTTACTAGCATAATTTAGACGACAACACAACATATATCACTCAATAACCTTTAGGTGTGAGCAAAAGCGCTGATTACACGAGTATTATAACCACGAAATGTGCAGTCACTGACACTACAATTACTACAAGTATGCAATCCTTCTGGATTACATACAACGTTACATCTATTTTTTTTAAATACTCTCATTGATAAACCTTCTATGCCAGAAGCTATACAAGATATATCCAGGTCACTATGCGTATCACCTAAAGAACTTATATATCACAATTCTTATGATTGACATAATCATATTAGGCAGTTTCCGTCAACTTTTCTCTATGCTTGATCTGCCAGTTTATCTCGCTTTCTCAGTCTGGTTTTAACACTCAACCTATCTAGAGCATCTTTTACATCACTGAGCGACATGTTTTCAACATTTGCTCTCACCAGTTTGTCTGACGCAATCTTATTGAACTTTTATTGATCTGCGACTTCACATAGTTTGTATTTTTTAAATTTCCGATCTCTTCGCAGAACGCTGACTTGTTATATCTTCATCCCAGTACCTATCCTTTCTCTTTGCCTATGTTCTTTTTGTTTTTCACAATTTTCTAAGGCTAAAAATTCCATCCTTCTTCTAACTTTTCAGAGCATCAACAGTGGCATCGTATCTATTTGTTTTCGATTGATGGATGTTTTTGATGTCTTCATTTATCTTTCCCACGACCTGACCACTGAAGGTGCTCAATTCGCCGTAGGTGCAAACAAAGAAGGGTACATGATAAATAAAACAATGAATACACGGGGTAATGTTTGTGTATCTCACTCTTGTTGCCCGGAGTGCAAGAAAAATTTCCCCTCAATTTTTACATTTTTCAAAAACTTTTTCCTGTGTACAGTTTTCGATTATTTCGTAGCAAATAAATTTGAATAATGTCCTAAACTCGGTCCTAAGCTAAAAAGTTTTGTTATGTGTATTTTGGTGAATAAGAAAAAATAGACTCTCTGATAATCTATCTAACAATCTCCGATGCTCCCCCCCCCCCCTTTTTAGAGAAGTCCAGTTAAGCTCACCCTCTCGGTCATTTTTACTCCAAACATTGAAGGATACCCCACAATCTCTAATTTTATCAGCCAACTGGTTTAAGTTACTGTCTGTTGACCTATTACTTTACTCTTGCAATCTATTCCTGTTGCATCATCAACTAGCAAAACATCGCAGCAAAACATCACATATCGTCAAAAGAATGAGAAGCTCGTCTGGAATCATGTGGTCTGGTTCAATTGATGCTAATGGGGGATATCTAGAGCCGTTCTGATGTTGCGAACATTGCTTCCTCAGCTTTGATATATAGTACACTCTGAGAAATATTCAGGGAATAATCCTGAATAGATCAGGCTGCACATCCAGAACTCAATTTGAGGAATTTTACCTGAAATCCAGGGATAATGTCTCGAAATTCAGGTATATCAACCATGAATTAAAGCTAAATCACCTGAATTTTAGGGCATTTTACGTACCTGGATAGGGTCGGGAACTTACTAATCAGGGTGATAAATTTTCCTGAATTTCAGGGAAAATCCTCTCATTCAGGGATCTTTTTCCTGAAATTCAGGTAATCAGCCCTGAATTTCAGCGAAAATCTCAGAAATTGGAAATGAGGCTTTGGATTTCTCATAATGTTCTGAACGGTTTACGCTGGCAAAGACATGCTGTCCGGAGACTGACGGGTCAAAATCTTCCTTCAAAATAGAAAATGAAAATACTTTGAAACCAGATATTCTGCTAACTCTTGTTCCGTCTCCTGATCACTTAATTCTCACTTTGTCCCCCTTTTTGAAAATATTCTCATCTTTTTGAAGCACATTTATCTAGAATGAAAATCAATTTTTGTAGTTAACTTCAAACTTATGCTATTACCTGTAGAAGTTTCTAACTTTAGAGTTTTGGGTAGCAAACTGTAAGTTTCGGCAAACCCCAAAGCCCGTCCGGCTGTTGATTTAATCTCCGTTAGTTTCCGTGCCATGTTTATGTTAGAGACTAAATAATATGGTGTTCCAAAGCTTGTGCGGATTGTCTCTCGCTGAAGTGATGTCACATAATTCCAAAGGTTTTCATTGTTTGTTTTCAGTTTACCAATGTTTTTCAAAAGATGTTCACTCTCTTTTCGTTGAACGAGCTGAATATCTAGCTCTACATTTTGTTTTCTCAAGTTATGAAGTTCAAATTTCATCGCCTGGATATCTTCTACCTCGTCTACAAACACACCAACTCTGTGTATCGTTGTGTCAAAAAGAGTACGTTTTCTGCCACTTCAAGATTTTGATCTGTATTTTAAACTAACCTTTTCAATCAGTTTCGAAAGTTGAGTTTTTAATCTATCTGATGGTATAAGTTAAAACGCTAATAGATTCATGTTCAAAATATATCTTAGAGAAAGACCGGTGTGCTCTTTTTAATTTGGCTTAATTCCATGAAAAGTAAACTGGTCATTTGGAGTGTCAGAGCTAAAGACCGATTTTCAGTGAATCGATATTTCCAAAGCCAAAAAGAGTCTTCAACTGGATAGTCTTGTATGGGGTCGAGTGATCAGACATTACAGACAAAAATATGTGTTCGGTTAGGTTGCCAAATTGTCTGGACCTGTATTATGTTGACTATGGCCTGCACACTGTATGCCTCCACAGCCGATACTATTGTCAAACGCTCACGCGGCAATCGTCTTTTACAAACAATATTTTTATTGTTCTGAACACTGTTTAAGAAGGAGTACTAATTTCAGGGCAAATATAACTGCACGCCCTTACCCTTCTTGTGGATCTTGTAGTGCCAGTTGGTAACCATAACCATAGGCAGTTGGCGAAATTCGTCTTTATTTAGTAACTTTGTTTTTTGAGACTCGAAACAGAAACGAAAAATGTCCAGGTGGAATTCGATTTTATTTACGGTTCTTACAACAGCGTTAACTTTGAATATTAGCATATTACTTTTAGAATGTTCATTACATCGCAATAAAGAATTTGTATATGCCTGTGTCCATTGCAGTGGGTGTCTTGGTAAAATGCACTTAGCGGAACGCTCACATTGATAGCTAACCCTAGAAAGTACCTATGCTTCACGAGATTGTGGGTAGTGAAACACAATAACGATACAATTAATTTTTGTGTTTATCGTATAGAGAGTATAGTTCGCGTGGTGTTATATAGCGACTCGGACAGACAAAAGTTGTGCAAGATTCGGTTTCCCTGTCTGGCCTCCACGCCATAGAACAATTGCAATGAACAATCGCCGATAACTTTAACTGCTTTCGTTTCTAAGATAAATCAAATCCAATGTCGGGTTATATGCATTGCATCTCGGCTCATCGTTGCTTTGAATATGTGCAAAATAGATGGGATTCCTTGTATATTGACCTTGCAATGAGGAGGATTGCCCATTCCATACTAAATATACCAAGGGCATATTTAATATATTTTATCAATTGGAAGGAGAGGCAATATTGGAAAGTTGTACACATTTCATGATATTTAATAAATACAATTAAATTTCATGATAAAATTAGATCATGGGACATTGGTTTCGGCAAGCCAGTATATTATACGCAGTGATAAATTGTTTCTATAAAATATTGGTTTCATTTGTTTTAGACTGTAAAAAGATTATTCTTTTTACCATTTTCCATGATCCATCGAGGTAGCTTTACTGATTGGTTAGTAAACCAAGGAAAATTATAGTGGGTTTGCAATTTATATATGGATGTAAATTACACATAATCTACTTTATGAATATATGAGGGGAAATGTTTAGTTATCAGTAAAACAACGACTAGGAAGCGTTTCATTGCGTGCCAAAGTGGCTTATTAGTATGATCCAATACATTTGAAAACAAGTCAAGTGAGTACATTTAAAACATATTCGGAAGCAAGAAGAATTAAATGCACTTTGTTAATTCTAACTGTAAAACATTACTCAGATAATGTAGTATTTGAATATATGAGCGGAAAATCAAATTGAGATTTAGAACGATGTAAAACCGACCAATGAAGGACAAATACCTATACAAACCCAGGTTAACTCTCATAGCCTTCAGCTGCAGTTATCTGGCGCATTTTCACAGGCACTGAGGAGGAAAGCTGACCATGCGTATGAATAGCATTTTTATGTATCTATGTTTGACCCTAGGGGTCAAATATTTGACCCGAAGTGTCAACCAAATACATATTGTAATGCTGAAGAAATGGTCCGGCCCTGTGTCTTGCTAACACAGTACAAGAGTTCTTACACGACGAGAAAGAGGTCTGAAACTTTCTTCTTTAGAGTGTTCATGTTTCGGTGTTTTTAATGTTCGTGTATAGTTTCAGGTCTGATATGTTCAAGTTATATCTGTATTTATCTAATTTTATGCGTGTATTCAGTAATTTTCCAGTGGCACTACCTTCCTGCTCAAAATATGTCATCTGCTAAACCACAGATGTTGAGTGATTTTGTGGGGTTAACTCATTCTCATTAGAAAACGTGCTCGAGCAGTAATTTAGTATTAAATAACACCAGTATCAGTGTAATTCATTTTAGAAAACAATGGATATTTTACTTTGTCTGTATTCATTTACATTTTGATGAAATATGTGTGTTAAGTTACAGTTTGGAATTTTCACCATTTAATCTTATCCCTCAAGATCCTCTCCATTATCTTTTTTATGGTAAGTTCTAAAATCCAGTGGTGGTCAAATCATTCATGTAATAATTTCCCTGTATTCAGAAATGTTTTCTGTCCATTCTGCTTCTGAAATATTCATGGAATGTTGCAAGTATGTTTCCCTGATCTACACAGAGGTCTCTGCATATTACATGCACCCAATGTGTGAAACTATTTTTTGTGCAAGAATGATGACAGGGTGATAACGAGTGATGTATCTTGATTGATCAGGAATACAAATATTTAGATGGCTCAAAAACATATATTTTAAAGTTTTAACGTTGTTACACTCCTTTATCGACTTTTATGATTGTTGCTGGACAACCCGAACTGCTCGGGGGAAATTTGTGAGACTTTGTTTTGTCGAGTTTGCGACAAAAACTTGAAAAGTTGACAGGACATAAAATAGGTAACGGAAACTGGACAGTCATTAACATGGCGGCAGTAGAGACGGCCCTGCTCGTTTTTACGACCATGTTGAGGTTTTACTCGATCCTATTGAACGGAAGAGCCCAGAATATGTTTTAAATACAAACTAGGTCCTGGAGGGGAATGTATTACACAACTATCACTCTGGTAAACTCAACTGTGGCACTATGTTGGTCAATCAATTTGTGTGGCCTGTGGGTTAGGCGAGTAACAACAACAACTCCGGTCATACCAGGACATCATATCGTTGGACTTTGCCTACGATGCGACCCAATGCCAATGTACGTGTCTTTTTGTATTGTGCCATCAAACTAGCTGGGGACATTGAAGTCAACCCGGGTCTAATTCGGAATTCGTGCACAGTGTGCAGGAAATGTATTGCAGCAAATCACATAGCTTTATCTTGTGACACATGTGATTACTGGGGGCATATTAAATGTGTCCAGGTTAATCCTGCAGAATATCGATGGTGACAGGGGTTGGAGAGTTTTGACTGGACATGTCCTTCCTGTATTGCGACATTACGAGAACTACCTTTTGCAAATGTTAGTCAGATGTCGATTGGGAACATCAGCAATATCGGTCTGAGTGAGATGGAATAATTACATTTTGCAAATATCACCCAGCTGTCGACAGGTAGCATCAATAATACCGGTTTAAATGACACAGAAGATGCAGATTGTTCATCAGATACTCCTGATGTGTTTACAGAACTGACAATTATCCGCAAGAAGAAAAAGATGACTGTGTGTCATATAAACATAAATAGTGTCAGGAAAAAGCTGTGTGAACTTGAAAAAATCTTGAGGCGGAATTTGACAAACATTCTATTAATAAATAGATCGAAAATTGATGAATCTTGCGACAATTTTCCAAAGAAAACTTTAGTCTTTATCGCCAGGATAGATGTAGTAGTATGAACAGTGGTGGAGTAATGGCTTATATATGTTCTGACATTCCTTCTAGACGGAGGAATGGTTTTGAAATAGGAGACAAAAACTCCATGGTTATTGAACTAACACTGTCAAAAGAATTTTATTGTGATGTATAAATCACTGGATACAAGCAATGACTGTTTCTCTAGAACGCTGAGTACAGTTCTGGTCAAAGTGATTATCCACTATGATAATGTAGCAGTCGTGGGTGACGTAAGCTATGACTTATCATGGTCTACGAGCAAAAGCCCACAGGTTTTAATAGAGATCTGTGATGACTATTGTTTGACGAATTTCGTGAAACACAAAACTTGTATTCAAGTCAAGGATGATATAGTCACAGAAAGTCTGATTGATGTCATTCTCACAACCAAGCCAAAAGACTTTCAAACTACAAGTGTTATCCCTTATGGTCTAAGTGATTGTCACCACCTAGTAGTCTCTACGTTAAAGGTCTCTCCTCCTGTAGAGAAACCTAGAGGGATCACATATTGATCATATAAACATCTTGATGAAAAGAAACTGCAATCAGATGTTGAATCTCGTTCTAAATCCTACATGTTGTATTTTTGATACTGAGGAATCCTGGTCTGTTTTGGGTCATGATCTGTAAACTGGGGTGATCAGTGATCACATTCTTGTTACGTCTAAAAAGGTGAGGGCTAATCGGGCCCCTTTCATGAATTTTGATCTAAAGAAGTCGATTATGAAGCGAAAGCGTTTATAGCATAAATACCTTCGAATAAGGAGATCAAGAGATCTGCCAGTTTATCCCGCTTTCTTAATCTGGTTTTAACACTCAACCTATCTAGAGCATCTTTTACATCACTGAGCGACATGTTTTCAACATTTGCTGTCACCAGTTTGTCTGACGCAATCTTATTGAACTTTTATTGATCTGCAACTTCACATATTTGTATTTTTTAAATTTCCGATCTCTTCGCAGAACGCTGACTTGTTATATTTTCATCCCAGTACCTATCCTTTCTCTCTGCCTATGTTCTTTTTGTTTTTCACAATTTTCTAAGGCTAAAAATTCCATCCTTCTTCTAACTTTTCAGAGCATCAACAGTGGCATCATATCTATTTGTTTTCGATTGATGGATGTTTTTGATATCTTCATTTATCTTTTCCACGACCTGACCACTGAAGGTGCTCAATTCGCCGTAGGTGCAAACAAAGAGGGGTACATGATAAATAAAACAATGAATACACGGGGTAATGTTTGTGTATCTCACTCTTGTTGCCCCGAGGGCAAGAAAAATTTCCCCTCAATTTTTACATTTTTCAAAAACTTCTTCCTGTGTACAGTTTTCGATTATTTCGTAGCAAATAAATTTGAATAATGTCTGAAACTCGGTTCTAAGCTAAAAAGTTTTGTTATGTGTATTTTGGTGAATAAGAATAAATAGATTCTCTGATAGTCTAGCTAACAATCTCCGATGCTGCCCCCCCCCCCTTTTTTTAGAGAAGTCCAGTTGAGCTCACCCTCTTGGTCGTTTTTACTCCAAACATTGAAGGATACCCCACAATCTCTAATTTTATCAGCCAGCTGGTTTAAGTTACTTTCTGTTGACCTATTACTTTACTCTTGCAATATATTCCTGTTGCATCATCAATTAGCAAAACATCGCAGCAAAACATCACATATCGTCAAAAGAATGAGAAACTCGTCTGGAATCATGTGTTCTGGTTCAATTGATGCTAATGGGGATATCTAGAGCCGTTCTGATGTTGCGAACATTGCTTCCTCAGCTTTGATATATAGTACACTCTGAGAAATATTCAGGGAATAATCCTGAATAGATCAGGTTGCACATCCAGAACTCAATTTCAGGAATTTTACCTGAAATCCAGGGATAATTTCTCGAAATTCAAGTATATCAACCATGAATTAAAGCTAAATTACCTGAATTTTATGGAATTTTACGTACCCGAATAGGGTCGGGAACTTACTAATCAGGATGATAAATTTTCCCGAATTTCAGGGAAAATCCTCTCATTCAGGGATCTTTTTCCTGAAATTCAGGTAATCAGCCCTGAATTTCAGCGAAAATCCCTGAAATTGAGTTGTGGATATACAACCTAATCTGTTCAGGACTTTTACCTGAATATTTTTCAGAGTGTACGTACCATTTGTTTCTGACTGGTAAAACGTTGGTTCTTTGTCAAAAGATAAGATAAGATAAGTACTTTATTTAGAGTCGATTTTTATAACTATACAACATTAGCTCACCGTGGAGCTATTATCACCGACTTTGGACACATAATAACAACTAAAGCACGCAAAACACCGATTAAATGATTAAACGAGTGAGTGAGTGAGTGAGTGAATAGGGTTTAACGCCGCTTTCAACATTTTTTCGGCTATATCACGACGGGGAAGGGAAGGGAGGGGAGGGGCAGGGGCAGGGGTACCTACTTGTAACAGAGCAGATCTAATGCTGCCATTTCATAGTGCTGTCCCACTGAAATATCATGCCGTAGGCAGACATGACACCCCACTCAGTCACATTATACTGACACCGAGCGAACCAGTCCTTGTTCTATCCTCTTAATGCTGATGATTAAACGATATAACAACTATGTCTATCACACATATAAATTTACCACTGAATATTGGAACATTTAAATACCTTCGGATGGAAACAATCTCTAGAATTCAAAATTTCCAAACCCACATTTAAAATTTGAGAAAATAAGATTGTAATTCCCTTAGATTGGGACAAGCCTTAAAATTTCCAATCCCACATTTTAATTCTTTAAAATTGCAATTTTTGGACACTTAAAAACGACTAAAACACATCAAACGCTGACTAAAATATCTTTATCACAACATATATAAAAAAATAATAATAATAATAAAAAAATAATAATAATAATAACACATTAAAAAAAATAAAATAAATAAATAAACTATTGACTATTACCATTTGTAATTCTTTTGGATTGGAAGACGCTTTAAAATTCAAAATTTCCAATCATAGTTTTAAATTCTTTAAGATTGCATGCCATTTTCATTTCATTGGGAAGACTATTCCACAATATAGCACCCGGGTATCGAACAGAGTTAATACCATGTGTGGTCGTATTTACTCTCGGTACTTCTAAAACAGATTTGGCACGGAAAAATCATCTCTGTCATCTTTATGAATTTCACACCAAGGACATAAAAACTAACTCAATGAAGTGTCAATCCCTAAAAGAATCTGCAAAAACTTGTCATTACCCCCAAACAAAAAATCTATAGGGATGCCATCCCCGTCAATATGAATTCAGATTTTCAATTTCTTCGAAATGAGGCTTTGGATTTCTCATAATGTTCTGAACGGTTTACGCTGGCAAAGACATGCTGTCCGGAGACTGACGGGTCAAAATCTTCCTTCAAAATGGAAAATGAAAATACTTTGAAACCAGATATTCTGCTAACACTTGTTCCGTCTCCTGATAACTTAATTCTCACTTTGTCCCCTTTTTTGAAAATATTCCCATCTTTTTGAAGCACATTTATCTAGGTTGAAAATCAATTTTTGTAGTTTCTGTTTTTCTTGATTTGTTTAATAGATATTCATACTTGACAGGCGTTTTCAATGGATAACTTCAAACTTATGCTATTACCTTTCGGCAAACCACAAAGCCCGATCGGCTGTTGATTTAATCTCCGTTAGTTTTCGTGCCTTGTTTCTATTAGAGACTAAATAATAGGGTGTTCCAAAGTTTGTGCAGATTGCTTCTCGCTGAAGTGATGTCACATAATTTCAACGGTTTTCATTGTTTGTTTTCAGTTTACCAATGTTTTTCAAAAGATGTTCACTCTCTTTTCGTTGAACGAGCTGAACATCTAGCTCTACATTTTGTTTTCACAAGTTATCAAGTTCAAATTTCATCGCCTGATATCTTCTACCTCGTCTACAAACACACCAACTCTGTGTATCGTTGTGTCAAAAAGAGCACGTTTTCTGCCACTTCAAGATTTTGATCTGTATTTTAAACTAACATTTTCAATCAGTTTCGAAAGTTGAGTTTCTAGTCTATCTGATGGTATAAGTTGAAACGCTAACAGATTCATGTTCAAAATATATATTAGAGAAAGACCGGTGTGCTCTTTTTAATTTGGCTTAATTTCATGAAAAGTAAACTGGTCATTTGGAGTGTCAGAGCAGACCGATTTTCAGTGAATCGATATTTCCAAAGCCAAAAAGAGTCTTCAACTGGATGGTCTTGTATGGGGTCGAATGATCAGACATAACAGACAAAAATATGTGTTCGGTTAGGTTGCCAAATTGTCTGGACCTGTATTGGGCCTCCACAGCCGATACTATTGTCAAACTCTCACGCGGCAATCGTCTTTTACAAACAATATTATTGTTGTTCTGAAACACTGTTTAAGCGGGGTACTAATTTCAGGGCAAATATAACTGCACGCCCTTACTCTTCTTGTGGATCTTGTAGTACCACCCATAACCATAGGCAGTTGGCGAAATTCGTCTTTATTTAGTAACTTTGTTTCTTGAGACTCGAAACAGAAACGAAAAATGTCCAGGTGGAATTCGATTTTATTTACGGTTCTTACAACAGCGTTAACTTTGAATATTAGCATATTACTTTTAGAATGTTCATTACATCGCAATAAAGAATTTGTATATGCCCGTGTCCATTGTAGTGGATGTCTTGGTAAAATGCACATAGCGGAACGCTCACATTGATAGCTAACCCTAGAAAGTACCTATGCTTCACGAGATTGTGGGTAGTGAAACACAATAACGATACAATTAATGTTTGTGTTTATCGTATAGAGAGTATAGTTCGCGTGGTGTTATATAGCGACCCGGGCCGACAAAAGTTGTACAAGATTCGGTTTCCCTGTCTGGCCTCCACGCCATAGAACAATTGCAATGGACAACTGTTCGATCAGCCATTGTTCCCTTGAATTGCCGATAACTTTAACTGCTGTCGTTTCTAAGATAAATCAAATCCATTGTCGGGTTATATGCACTGCATCTCGGCTCATCCTTGCCTTGAACATGTGCAAAATAGATGGGATTTCTTGTATATTGACCTTACAATGAGGAGGATTGCCCATTCCATATTAAATATACCAAGGGCATATTTAATATATTTTATCAATTGGAAGCAGAGGCAATATTGGAAAGTTGTACTCATTTCATGATATTTAGTAAATACAATTAAATTTCATGATAAAATTAGACCATGGGACATTGGTTTCGGCAAGCCAGTATATTATGCGCAGTGATAAATTGTTTCTATAAAATATTGGTTTCATTTGTTTTAGACTGTAAAAGGATTATTCTTTTTACCATTTTCCATGATCCATCGAGGTAGCTTTACTGATTGGTTAGTAAACCAAGGAAAATTATAGTGGGTTTGCAATTTATATATGGATGTAAATTACACATAATCTACTTTATGAATATATGAGGGGAAATGTTTAGTTATCAGTAAAACAACGACTAGGAAGCGTTTCATTGCGTGCCAAAGTGGCTTATTAGTATGATCCAATACATTTGAAAACAAGTCAAGTGAGTACATTTAAAACATATTTGGAAGCAAGAAGAATTAAATGAACTTTGTTAATTCTAACTGTAAAACATTACTCAGATAATGTAGTATTTGAATACATGAGCGGAAAATCAAATTGAGTTTTAGAAAGATGTAAAACCGACCAATCAAGGACAAATACCTATACAAACCCAGGTTAACTCTCATAGCCTTCAGCTGCAGTTATCTGGCGCATTTTCACAGGCACTGAGGAGGAAAGCTGACCATGCGTATGAATAGCATTTTTATGTATCTATGTTTGACCCTAGGGGTCAAATATTTGACCCGAAGTGTCAACCAAATACATATTGTAATGCTGAAGAAATGGTCCGGCCCTGTGTCTTGCTAACACAGTACAAGAGTTCTTACACGACGAGAAAGAGGTCTGAAACTTTCTTCTTTAGAGTGTTCATGTTTCGATGTTTTTAATGTTCGTGTATAGTTTCAGGTCTGATATGTTCAAGTTATATCTGTATTTATCTAATTTTATGCGTGTATTCAGTAATTTTCCAGTGGCACTACCTTCCTGCTCAAAATATGTCATCTGCTAAACCACAGATGTTGAGTGATTTTGTGGGGTTAACTCATTCTCATTAGAAAACGTGCTCGAGCAGTAATTTAGTATTAAATAACACCAGTATAAGTGTAATTCATTTTAGAAAACAATGGATATTTTACTTTATCTGTATTCATTTACATTTTGATGAAATATGTGAGTTAAATTACAGTTTGGAATTTTCACCATTTAATCTTATCCCTCAAGATCCTCTCCATTATCTTTTTTATGGTAAGTTCTAAAATCCAGTGGTGGTCAAATCATTCACGTAATAATTTCCCTGTATTCAGAAATGTTTTCTGTCGATTCTGCTTCTGAAATATTCATGGAATTTTGCAAGTATTTTTCCCTGATCTACACAAAGATCTCTGCATATTACATGCACCCAATGTGTGAAACTATTTTTTGTGCAAGAATGATGACAGGGGAGATAACGAGTGATGTATCTTGATTGATCAGGAATACAAATATTTAGATGGCTCAAAAACATATATTTTAAAGTTTTAACGTTGTTACACTCCTTTATCGACTTTTATGATTGTTGCTGGACAACCCGAACTGCTCGGGGGAAATTTGTGAGACTTTGTTTTGTCGAGTTTGCGACAAAAACTTGAAAAGTTGACAGGACATAAAATAGGTAACGGAAACTGGACACTCATTAACATGGCGGCAGTAGAGACGGGCCTGCTCGTTTTTACGATCATGTTGAGGTTTTACTCGATCCTATTGAACGGAAGAGCCCAGAATATGTTTTAAATACAAACTAGGTCCTGGAGGGGAATGTATTACACAACTATCACTCTGGTAAACTCAACTGTGGCACTATGTTGGTCAAACAATTTGTGTGGCCTGTGGGTTAGGCGAGTAACAACAACAACTCCGGTCAGACCAGGACATCATATCGTTGGACTGTGCCTACGATGCGACCCAATGTCAATGTACGTGTCTTTTTGTATTGTGCCACCAAACTAGCTGGCGACATTGAAGTCAACCCGGGTCCAATTCGGAATTCGTGCACAGTGTGCAGGAAATGTGTTGCAGCAAATCACATAGCTTTATCTTGTGACACATGTGATTACTGGGGGCACATTAAATGTGTCCAGGTTAATCCTGCAGAATATCGATGGTGACAGGGGTTGGAGAGTTTTGACTGGACATGTCCTTCCTGTATTGCAACATTACGAGAACTACCTTTTGCAAATGTTAGTCAGATGTCGATTGGGAACATCAGCAATGTCGGTCTGAGTGAGATGGAATAATTACATTTTGCAAATATCACCCAGATGTCGACAGGTAGCATCAATAATACCGGTTTAAATGACACAGAAGATGCAGATAGTTCATCAGATACTCCTGATGTGTTTACAGAACTGACAATTATCCGCAAGAAGAAAAAGATTATTGTGTGTCATATAAACATAAATAGTGTCAGGAAAAAGCTGTGTGAACTTGAAAAAATCTTGAGGCGGAATTTGACAAACATTCTATTAATAAATGGATCGAAAATTGATGAATCTTGCGACAATTTTCCAAAGAAAACTTTAGTCTTTATCGTCAGGATAGATGTAGTACTATGAACAGTGGTGGAGTAATGGCTTATATATGTTCTGACATTCCTTCTAGACGGAGGAAAGGTTTTGAAATAGGAGACAAAAACTCCATGGTTATTGAACTAACACTGTCAAAAGAATTTTATTGTGATGTATAAATCACTGGATACAAGCAATGACTGTTTCTCTAGAAAGCTGAGTACAGTTCTGGTCAAAGTGATTATCCACTATGATAATGTAGCAGTGGTGGGTGACGTAAGCTATGACTTATCATGGTCTACGAGCAAAAGCCCACAGGTTTTAATAGAGATCTGTGATGACTATTGTTTGACGAATTTCGTGAAACACAAAACTTGTATTCAAGTCAAGGATGATATAGTCACAGAAAGTCTGATTGATGTCATTCTCACAACCAAGCCAAAAGACTTTCAAACTACAAGTGTTATCCCTTATGGTCTAAGTTTTTGTCACCACCTAGTAGTCTCTACGTTAAAGGTCTCTCCTCCTGTAGAGAAACCTAGAGTGATCACATATTGATCATATAAACATCTCGATGAAAAGAAACTTTCTACATCCTACATGTTGTATTTTTGATACTGAGGAATCCTGGTCTGTTTTGGGTCATGATCAGTGATCACATTCTTGTTACGTCTAAAAAGGTGAGGGCTAATCGGGCCCCTTTCATGAATTTTGATCTAAAGAAGTCGATTATGAAGCGAAAGCGTTTATAGCATAAATACCTTGGAATAAGGAAACACTGAGAATTATATCGTCGATAAAGAAAATTGTGTGTAAAACTAAGAAAACAATCAATTAGGAATTATTTCAACGAGAGATGTACTGATAAATGTGTAATACCAGGGATTTATGGAAGACCATTAAACCATTTTTAAGTATAAATAACCTGGATGGTCAGCTACAGGTGAATCTTGTTGAGGAAAATCAAATTATAACCAATCAACAAGAAGTGGCAGAAATTATGAATACATATTGTACTAAATATAGCATCAAATATAGGTCCTGCAACTGGTTTAAATCAATCCGAGCATCCGAGTATTGATGCCATCAAGTTTGAAGTCGAATCAAGAGTTTCATTTGAATTTCAACCGATTCTGCCGCAGGAAGTCGAAACGAAGATCACCAGATTGAATCCTAGAAAGGCAACCGGCCCGGATGAAATACCATCCAAAATTTTGAAATTGACTGCTGAGGAGGTGGTTCATTCACTATGTAATCTTATAAATAAATCTCTGACGGAAGGGGGTTTTCCCCTCGAATCTAAAAAATGTTAATGTGTCACCAATAAGCTTATATAAGAAGGGCGACAGCATGAGGAAATCCAATTATAGCCAAGTTAGCGTTTTAAATAGCTTCTCCAAGATATTTGAAAGTGTATATGCAGATCAAATAGATGCACACATTGATACCGTTTTATCTGCTTTTATATCAGCATATAGACCTGACTATAGCTGTGAAGATAGTTTCGTGTCAGGGCTATAAGATCACAACTTTACAGATGTTTTTTCCACAGTTAAGTGTACCGTAGTAGTGTAGATTCTGCTTGTCCATGCGGCTGTCTGTCCGTCCAAAATGTGTTTCCGGTCAATAACTTGAGAACTTCTCATGAGGTGTCGCTTGCGATTGCGTTTTATCCACTTGCGAGTACAGGTAGCACCATCTGGTGGCAAAATCCAAAATTCATTTTCAGGCGATAACTTGAGAACCGTTCTTCAGATTTTTCTCAAATTTGAAATGTATATACCATGAGCTGTCACTTGAGATTGCGATTCACCCACTTCCACTGACAGGTGGTGCCACCTAGTGGCAAAAACCAAAATTTGTTTCCGGTTATTAACTTGAGAACCGTTCAATGTTTTCTTTACAAATTTTTAATGTATGTATCCACTTGCAACTACATGTGGCAAAATCTGATCTGATTCGTTTCCGGGCAATAACTTGAGAACCACTTATCAGGTTGTTCTCAAACTTGGCATGCATAAAATATGTCATGAGATATCGCTTGGGATTGCGTTTCGCTCACTTGCGCTACCAGGTGACACCACCTGGTGATGGCAAAATCTAAAATTCCCCTCCAGGCAATAACTTGACAACCACTCATCGGATTCCTCTCAACTGTGATATGTATGTACCATGTCATGAGCTTGGGATTGCATTTCGCCCACTTGTGCTTATTTCCGGGAATATCCAGAGGTTTTTGTTTGTTTGGAAATATGCTCTGGTGTATCGAGACACTTGCCGGTACAATTAACTGCATCCGGGCCTTCGACGAATGAGAGCAGTTTCTCAGTTACCATCGTATACTGATGAATGTTGGGTTGAGTGGCCTCACCCAATTAACAAAGCGACACGATGGCAGTGGGAGCAGATTTCATGATTGAGTCAGAGTTACAGGCTTGTAATCGGACGGGTCGAAGCCAAATTGAATCTTTGTGGACATTATAGCAGTATCGACATGACTCGAGGTAACATAATGGTCAAGCCACGAAGTGGTAAGATGTTCTCCGCTAACACACGACTATAAATTCGGGGGAGTCTGTAGAATATGTAAATCTTGTTCCTCACATACTTGTGTTAATTGAATGCCAAAGGAGCTAGCAGGTTTGGCGTCCCAGTCACCAATAATATCACGATTAGGAATGCAGCCATTTTCGAAAAAAGAGTATATTTTTTTCACAATAGTCTGTAAATATTTAATAGTTTTCAACATTATCGAACAGGGAGATATATAAGCAGCAGTTCAGAGTAGGCACCGTTGATCTCAATACCAAACAAACGCGGATCAGTCGACTGGCTTCACAAACTGGCTTGTAGCTTTTCTCCAAACGATGGAGTTGTTCACCAAGTTTTATGGCAGATACGCCGTCGCCCATAACAGCAGAATGTACATTGCTCAGTACGTTCGTCTCGGATTCATTGACTCAGTGCTCTTGTAGCAATAAAACATCATTACAATCACACAGTTATTTCATTTCCGATATAGAACTTATAAGGCCACAACAATTAAAGGATAAAAGTTTCAGTGTGTTTATATCCATGCTTGAAAATGTTAATTCTGCTCGGGAAGAGCAGCATAGTGTTCAATGTACTATATTCCATCCAAGGTCTGGAGACTGATTATGAATCATCTTGGTGAGACGAGCATTTTCTTTGAGCTATGTTGAAGGTAACAACAGAACGTCGACGTGACGACCATCGCTTCTGAGCCAAAATGACTCGTAGGAATATTTGGTAGCAACTTGCTCGACTGTAACAGAAACACCGGTTTGTCGTCTCAAAAAATGTGAAGGTGAAGAATTGGTGTTGACATGGTGGTTTGTCTGTCGAGTTGCCACGCGGGTTTCCATGGGCAGAGATGAGACCATAGCGGCATACGAGACACATGAATGATGTGCGTCCTTTAGGGTCTTTCTGCAGATTAATTATAGGCAAGGGGACAAAACCCTGTCTGGACCTGCCCTCAATGAATCACAGGCAGGAAAGAATCATCAGAGGCATTGGCTTCAATAGCATTGCCACTCTGCACCTCATCATTGATATGTGGCATTGTATTTTCAAAGGCACTAGCAGTGGCAGACAGTTGACTGTTGCTGGCGGAATACCTGTTTTCCTCAAAAGAAATATCACTACTGGCAAGGTATTTGCTCCTGCTTTTAGTTTTTTTTGTGTTTTGGATTTTTGTTTTGGGAATTTTTACCTATCAGCTGGATTGTAACGATATCCGAGACGGATTCAGTCAATGACTTAATTTCTGTCTTCACAGTATGCAGCTTCCGGAACATCTTTACACATGAATCTATGTCACTGGAGGCAACCTACATGTAGCTAAGTCTTGGGCAACGAACAATGGCATAGCATCCCCCTCAACTTCATGATGTCATGGAGTTTATTGGAGTTTTTATTTGGGCCCACCCGCTTTATGTATCTTTCAGTCTGAGGGGAGGATACTTTGGCTTCTTCTGCTTCTGTGTCAATTTACACACCCTCACTCAGTTTAATAATTGCGTCCGATGGTAGAACATCCAGCTTGTTAACAACAAAACAAAGCAGTTCGTTTATAATCCATCGGCAAGGCTGTTATCGGATTCAGGGCTAGGCAGATTGAGGACAGAATTAGTGCCCTCATCATCCATAGCTGGCATATCGGTCAAAAATGTAACAGTCCAACGCCTGAACGGAGGTAATTAATACACCAGTACAGCCAGTAAATGTACAGCCAGTCCACACTTCTTGTCGAGGTTGGTGAGAGTCCACATTTCAACACAGCAGTCGTAAGCGCGGTAAATATTCCTCATTTTGGGAACGGAGCCAGTAATAACCACCAAAAATATGAGCTTCAGAGCAACAGAGTAACTTCCAAAACTAAAGAGATAAATTAGAACGTCAACTGAACATAAAAAGAACTAAACTAAACCTAAACTGAGGACGTGCCCATTCATCAGCCCAGTCTTTACGGTCCCGCCATGTTGATCGCCAAATGCCTATAGGCTCTAGTTTATTAACTACATTCATCAATTTGAGAGTTTTACTAAAATTACGGAAATAAGATATGATGTAATTATTCAGACGCTCCGAATTCAAATAAAACATCCTCTGGAATGGAAAACATTCGTTTCCTTATTTAATATTTATTTAACCAGCACGTTATCATATTATGATTACGCCAAATGCGCCTACTTCAGCATCGTCAACCGTTTTACTTTCTTCCAGCCGTTCAGGAATGTAATAATACTGGTATACGGGCTGCTATTTCGCTAAGAAGATAACTACATGTATCATGCTAAAAGAAAGAAAGAAAGCTGTCATGCAGATAGAACAACGTGTAATGCTCCGTGGTTTGTGTTATCTGCTGATTCCTTCAATCTAATTAGGAGTTAATGACCGCCTTAGTGAATATTATCGTGTGATAAGTTTTCGATGTTTAGTTTTAGACCGTTATTACACGATAATATTCACTAAGAAGGTCATTAACTCCATTCTAACATGCACAATGATAAATATTTCCTCATTTCATAAGCGGAATGGCAAAATTTCTGCAAACTCATCCCGTGTTGAACGGAGAATTTCGTGACTGGTTTGCACCATGCTCGCGCGTGCTGTTCGTTCACGAGATGCAGCTGCGTGAACTCCGCCCACTGCGCAGTGTGTGAACCAATCGTCGCTCAGCTTTGTAGCACTGTGTCACAAGAATTAGACGTCACCTATTCGGCACGTGAATGAAAGAGATCACAACAAACAAATGAAGATTATCGTGTGATAATCTCTGTATGTTTTGAGATTTGGACCAATCAGCGCACGGCTGTAAAGTGGAGCATGTTAGAATCCAAATTAAATCCTTTATATTCCACTATTTGGCTATGTCGCTGTAACATGGAATCGGCACAAATCCCGATATCTCTTCATTGTGGCTCGAAGAGGACATCAAAGAAGGGGATTTGTGGTTGGCTCACATGAATCACTCCACGCTGGAGGATATGCCGGGTAGATATATGGAATGGTATTTGATATAAACCCTAGGTAAAGGGAGACTATGATCCTATCCATCCACCCACCCATCCCCCCGCCCCTCCTAGCGGATGATTAGTACAAATGCGCCGTGATGTCAAAATGCTATAAAATAGTCATGGAAGGGGCACAATGAACACCGAATTCAATTAAATTAACTATAGTGACATACGATTGAGAAGCATTGACAGGATACTAATTTATTAAGATTGTGATTGCTTTTATCCGCAGATGTTGGCAGCAGAAGTCGCACGCGAGTCCTTAACAGCGTTGATATAGGAACAAATGGTCGACGCATTTAATCGATATACCAACCGTGACTACTTAGAACAATCGTGTGTACTAGGGAGAATAACCCATCAAACCCCCACAAAGGAGATGGTACAATAAGACGGGATTCATACGTGAAGCTGTTAAAATCGAAAAAATAAAATGGCCATGAAAAATAATTGTGTTTTAATGTAACGACAAGAGAAACTATACGCACACAATAAGTAAAATTCACCCACGATAGGGAACTTTAGAAAACTGCTGAGCAGTTTCAATATAAAGGGTGGGGTATGGACCAGGTCCGGTGTGATCAAATAACTGAACGGAGAGCGGTGTTTCCCCATACAGAATATGGACCCAACTTGATATTCAAATATCCGAAAGGAGAGCGTTGTTTCCACAAACTGAAAAGGAAACCAGCGCGACATAAGATAACCATTCATCCCATTTCACAGAAACGAGATCGAAAACATAAAATGTCCCAAAAATAATTAAACAATATGTGAAAGTTCTAGCTCGATTGCTTTTGATTATAGTTATTACATGGAATTGAAATCCACAGCATGTGCTCTTTCGTTAACAAAAAGTCCAAATCGAGTTATTCAAACACGCATTTGGACACGAAAGACTCCTCGGACCAAAATCCCATTTTACCTGGTAATGTCCGGTTGCATTATATCTCCACTGCTGGAAAAACTTGTTGGTCGGTCCAAGGGGTACTTCGTGTCTAAATGTGTATTTGAATGACTCGATTTAGACCTTTTTTCACGAAATAGCTCATGCTACGGATTTCAATTTCATTTCATAACTATAATCATAAGCAAACGAACTAGAACTATTGTGTAGATATATTTTCTCTTGCCGCTACATTAAAACAAAATTATTTTTGGGACATTCCAAAATGCCGCCTTGTCGTACTATCTCCTTTCAGTGGAATGGGATAAATGCTTATGTCACGCTGGTATCATATTCAGTTTGTGGAAACATCGCTCTCCTTTCGGATATTTGAATGTCACGTTGGATCCATATTCAATATGGGAAACACCGCTCTCCATTCAGATATTTGACCCCACCTGGTTCATACCCCAACCTTAATACTGAAACTGCGCAGCAGTTTTTTAAGTTCTCAATCATGGTTGAATTTGTAACAGCTGCTTGATATCTTGGATGGACGTACTAATTAAGTGCCATATTGATGATAAAGTCCTGGAGCATTTTAGCCAACAAAAGGTTTCCATTTGATTAATCTTACAGTAGAACAGAGCTTAATACAAATTCCATTCACGAATAGTGTAGCGACTGGTGATCAAACATTTGATATCAAAATTGGTATCCGATGTGTGATTCCAACAATTGTCTTCACTTCAACAGTCTAGACAAATGGCGACCTGGGTTGTTAAGGTTGCCTGACAGAACAATAGAGCAGGGCTGTAGCATATTCATATTGCATTCTGATACGATTCCATATCTCATTAATCAGTTCGATATCAATTCTATTTGAGTTGATTAGGAAATGGACAATCGAAATGAAACGTGGCATTAACTGAGAATGTTTGATGCTCATAAAATGACCTCCTTAGCTGTGCTCCGTCAGTTGTTCTGTCGAACAACAGGATGAGGCTGTTGTTGGTCGGATGGGTTCTTGTGATAGCCTGTTCCCATATTGCCGCACTGTGTCCACATGAAAGGTTTGGACTACGAGAGTGGGCTGATGCCTCAGGATGGCCAAATGGGACGGTGAGCTCACACACATATTCACCAATTTAAATATTTTCTCAATAACCCGATCTTTTGGCGATGGTCTTGACGTGCCAAGCGATCCTGGGGCGGGGGCAGTTTATCGTCGAATTTGATGACAGCACACATGTTTCATCCCCGCGGTATATCGGATTATCATCACAGCGACTGGTTATAGTCTGGGAGCCAGGATTTTGGTGAAAGTGTTCACTCCATCGGCAAGATAATATCCATCTATACCATGACTTTCTATGGCTATGGGGGTTATTACCCAGGGTGGATGTAGAGTTCCAAAGTGGTGCAGTGTTTTTCTATAGCGGACGATATGTTCCATTACTGACATTCATTTTACTTTGCCGAAAATGGGAGTAGGTGTATTTTAATCGCCATAGCTTTGTAGTTATTGGTCTAATCTGCTTAAATAGTATCATATATCAATCATTAATAGTAGCAGAGGAAAATTTGTTCCTGTATCCTGTCCTTGTAACGTCACTTTGGGACCATATGCAAATGTCAACTGAAAAAATTGCTCCCGTTTAGAAAAGGGGGTAGGTGTATTTGTATAGCTATATCTCCCTTATTATTGAACCGATCTATACAAACGTGATGAAATTTTCCTCTGTGTTACCTCGCGACGTTTTTTAATACCTAAGATCGTGGTTGTATCTCAACCATATGGTGTATTTGGAGGTGATATTCAAATGAAATTTTATCAGAAAAATATATTGCCTCTTAAAAAACGTGTATGTATGGTTGAACTGCCATATCTTTCTTAATAATGGTCCTATCTGTCTAAACTTCATTAAATTTTATTCAGATTTATGCCATTGCCATATGCAACCACGATTCATTTTTGTATCTCAACCTAGTATGATATACTTGGGAGCCATATCCAAATGTCAACTCGAAAAAAATACTCCAAAATGGGGGTATGTGTAAGTGTGTTGCTATAACCTTCTTATTACTGATCCAAATATGTCTGAATATTATAATATAATTCTCAACAGTAATTAGCAGTGTTTTTCAGTTAGTAATTTTGCTTTATCGTTCAACCGTATGATGTAATTGTGGATTGTATTCAAATTTCACTTGAACAAATCTACTCCGTCTTGAAAAGGGGGTTATGTGTAAATGATCCGCTACATATTTCTTAATAATTATTTGGCCTGTCTAAACTGCCTCGTTTATTACTCAGCAGTTGAAAGCGAAGTTCTATATTAGCGAGATAGATGGTATTTTTCCAATTCTATAACATCGTCTGGGGACCATATTCAAATATCAAATCGAAAACGTACTCGCGGCTGCTAAAAGAGGTATGTTTGATTATATAGTAGTATTTTTCCAATTCTGATCCAATCTGCCTGGACTGTGTCATGTATTAGTGAACACTGTTATCATATTTTTATCATGCGTAACTGAGATTCGTTTCAAAATACAAACTGAATAAACTATTCTCTGTTGAAAAATATATGGGAGAGCAGAACATAGGTATAGGTTCAGCATATCTTCTTAATGAAAAGTTCGTCTGTAACTGTTTTATTATATATCTCTTAAGAACAACTGCATCAGTTATTCACTGAGTTAGTAATTGTAGTTCAGCTGTTCATTTGACTGCCATATATGAGTTTCCCTTAGACTTGTAAAAGCTACAGAATGAGTGGTACAATAAATCCAGGTAACTTTAATATCATTACATATTTACTTGCCGCTTACTGTATCAGTGCTAAATTCAAAATGGCGGCCTTGGCCATCGTCAGAAATGTTAATTTTTTCATGAAATTGAGGGAAATTTCAGATCTCACTGTACACCTCCAGCTTCATAAAATTTATTGCAACAGTTTCGTGTTGATTTTTCAGCTTCTTCAAGTAAGCTTTCCACTGGAGCTTCATCGATAAATTACGACACAACCGTTGATCTTATTCAAAATGCACACTCGCCAATCAAATATTCACCGCATTGCTAATCAAGTTGGACGACTCGATTCGAAGTAAATTTCAAATCTGGTAATATGAGGGGGACAAGCTCACACCAAGCTAAAGCAAAGGAGAGTTAGATGTGTATTCGAGTTCCGCGAAACGCTAAAATGGTAAACGTGATCCGTGCGTCTGGCCTTAGACGTGTAATCCCGGATTTTTGTATAGTTGAAATATGTTCAAAAAAAAAAATTCCGGTATGATGTGTTGCAGAGAGAGTTTGATGTTCGCTTTTTGGAAAAAATACATACGGTATATATTAAAGAAGCAGTTGCTTTGCGGTTATGACTGCTGTTCTAAGGGGATTTCCAACTGCTATAATTGGGGAACTCCATCAGATAAGCCACCCTGTACTAAAGCTGCTGATCGACCACGCATGAGTGATTTATATTGTACCACTTTGTTCTTCTGTGATTAGCAAAGTTCTTTTCAATGCATTACCCACGTGATCAGTCTGGGAAGGTACTTAGGGTCACCAACCTAAAAATTAGCTCACCAGCTCGGCGATGATTAACTTCAACAGCCATGTTCACTCAATCCTACCTGCTATTAACCTTCTGACGTGGTAGACTTGAATTGTGAAACTGGACTGAACATTCCTTGGTACCATGCATTTGCGTTCATTTGTGAATTGAATACAGACCATGTGATATCATACGATTGATATACACGAACACTTTTACTTTTACTCATACTGACCAATTCTGAATATTGGTTAATGTTTAGACACACTCAATCAATAATCATTAGAACGTAATTATATCCATATCGTCTTTGCGGGAGGGAGCATTTTATTCCTATCAGCAGTAATTCTGACATGGCCCCTATTTGTTGTCATCGGTTGAAATAAAAAAAAACAAAAAAAAAACAAAAAAATGCTGACACTACGTTACTCTGTCAATAGTGCGGAGTGGTCGAAAATAAATTTTAGACAGATTAGACAATATATGCGGGGAATATAAATCTTTAATTACATATACACCCGTCTTTCAGAGGGTTCATTTTCTGTTCAGTTGACACGTGAATATTATCTCCAAGTGACATCATACAACTGGCATACAAAAAGCACATGTGATAATAATAACCACTACGCAAAATGCTGAACTGTATATGATAATGTTTACAAAGATTGGATTATTTCATAAGTGAATTATGGCCATTGAAGTAAACGAACCCCCTTCTCTGAAAAGGGATATTTTTTTCAAGTTGATATTTGGATACGGCCCCTGAATGATGTCCTACATTGAGATACAAAACTAAATCCTGATTGTATATAACTCCGGCATATATAATAAATATAATATAATAAATTTCAGACACTTACGGTTATTAATACGAAAGACATGTCAATTTATTCACATATGCCTTCTTTTTCAATTAGGTAATTTTTTCTGTTCAAATAACATTTGAGTTTTACACCACAATTTTACCATAGGAATCCAATACAACTAAGATCTTAGGTATTAAGAAGCTGCGCTACGCAACACTGAACAATAAATAATGATGCTTAGATAGATGGGATCAGTGTGGAGAGATATATAGCAATTCAAATACATATACCCCTTTTTTTGAAAAGGAGTATTTTTTTCAGGTGACATTTGGATATGGTCTCCACGTGACGCCACACGATTGGATTAGGTAAACAAATCATGACTTTATATAACTCTGCCATTATTGTTAAGTAAAATGTACTAAAGCTCAGACCAATTGGGCTATAAATAAGAAAGAATGGGTTGTTTAAAGTCACCTACTCCCTTTTTCGGTGGAACAAAACGAATATCCATAGGGTTCATTTCGGCAGCAATAAAAAAAAATCTGCACCACTTTGGAAGTCTACATCCACCCTGGTTGATACCCGCAATGGTCATAGAAATTCATGGTACAGATGAAAATTATCTTGCCGGTGGGGTGAACAAATTTCCAAAATAAGGCCTTATTTCAACTTGGCTCCCAGGCTATTATTGTTTCAGTGAGAATTTATTGAGAAGATATCGTTTATCTTTTCTTATTCTTACTTATCGGAGAGCCCAGACTGTGTTGTCCAACATACTAAAATATTGAAAGCTGAGAAGGAAGGTTTGCAGCCAACCCTCTCACCCCAGTCACACCCTTAAGTATCATATCGATGTTTACTATTGGTTATCTTTTTTTTCAAAGATAACGCATGTTATTTGTGCATCTGCCTTTGCCCAACATTGAGGTAATATCTAAACGTCTTTTCCGCCAATCGGGTGGCAGCTTTTGGTATCATGATCCATAATAATAAGAAATTTCTTTCATACGGCGATCAGTATTCAGACATTTAGCCCTGAAAATCCCCCATAATATTGCGTGTGCAACAAGCTCTAAGTTCTAGCCCCGGCACATACTTGTCCTATGAATGCGGCTTTAACGAGAGTTAGGTGTTTCTCCGTCAAAATGCGCGAGTAGTAGTAAAAGGGCATATCGATGCTTATCTAGAGGGAGAAATGTCGTCAGTCTGCGCATTCTAGTCGGAAAATAGAAAACGGGAATATGAGTGGACGTTTTGGGGTCGAGATAGACCGTCCTTGGTCCAAATGAGTCGTGCGATGTCCCATGTTGAAACACTCGAGGGGAGTCAGATTGGCGTTGTATTCAGTGGAGGTGCCGTCTACCTGTTCATGCGCGGTCGGGGAACAGTGCAAAAAGGCATTTGGGTGGGCGTCCAAATGGACTGTTTCAGCTGTTCGGTTGAAGCGCTCCTGTGGACGAGTGCGACGGGCGTAGTGTGTAGTGGAAATGCCGTCGTGCCGGCAGAAGTGAGAAAAAAGATGAACACGTTCACAAGTTTTCGTATAGTTTATTCTCCCCAATGTTACATCATAACCAAGCTGGTGGAGCCGCGTTGGGTATGTTTACAATACAAGTATGGTCTTGTCCGTGCGACGTCGTATTCTTGGCTGCTCTTGTCCAATCCGAAGGCCCTGTTCACCCTTGTTCGTTAGACGTACCCCAAACTGTCACCGGACAGTCCAGGATACTGTAACGCCAACAGTTCTTGGAACAGCTGCTTGCGCATTTTGATCGCAATTTGCAAGGTCTGGATGGTTGGTAGTCCCATACCCTCTTCCGTGTGATGTTTGGTCTTCATGATGGACATATGTGTGTAGTCGCCTTTCATTTCAAGCAGCAGCAGGTTATACTGTTCCTAGACAGCCATGATTGTTCTTCTGATGTACGGGAGCATGGTGGTGAACGCCTGCGGTAAGTTATCCTGTCCAGTCTCCTCGATCCCCTCAACATGCTTATATATGACCGCTGTTAAAATGCGATCCCTAAAGGTGGGTTCCTCCTCACACAGCAATGTACACACCATTTCATTTACAGGCAAGTAAAGCATGATTGTGCCAAAACTTTCAGCGCAAATCTCAAAATTTTGAACGATTGTGCCTAAAAGCTTTCCGCGAAAAAATTTGGTTTCCGACCTGGTCTTATCTATAGAGACCTCCCCCCCCCCCCCAACCTTTTCCTCTACCCCCAACCCACCAAGGACTCTTGTCTGTGGTTTTAATATACAAACTGAACAAACTATACTTCGTAAAAATGATGGGTATATCAGTAATAGAATTAAATATCTTTTAATGTATACCTCCGTCTGTATCTATTATAAACTATATATATCTTAGCAACAACTGCATCAGTTATTGGCAGAGTTAGTAGCTATAGTTCAGCTAATTAAGATTACTGGATGACACATCTGACGTTCAACTGCAACAATGCGCTGCTCCCGATCGCGTAGCGCTAATTGCGTCAAATAAGTACTGATGAGAATCATAAGAGCTACAGAATGATGCAGTAACTTCGAGTAACTTTATTGTCATTGCAATTACTTGCCACTCACAGTGTGTCCCTCATGCTTCAGCTGGTTCAGCAATCCGGCCTGGGCGATATGGGGTGTATCGCAGTTTGGGGGGAGGGAGTGCGCCCATATATAATTCCGCTATCCGTAACATGCCTAAGCCTAGAGGGTGGACACTTCTCACACTATATCTTTGGGTCAAGCTCTAATAGAAAATGAAAAAAAATCCAAGACGGTCGCCTTGATGACGTCACAGTGATGTCATCTTTAAAAAAGCATATTTTGGACGATTTTTCGAATTTTTCATTTATGTGTTTTCTTCGCAAAAACTGCATGATAAATTAGCAAATAATAATCTGACATTAAATCAAATAGATTTTATCCACTTTTCCAAGCACAAGAGCACACATTTCTTTTCTGATACCATACATGGCCGTCATTTTGAATTTAACACTGATCCGCTGCTCATATAGATTCAAAATGACCCCAATATGATAATTTTGGATATTCTGAATATTTTGTCAGGAAAGATGCCCTGAAAAATCAAACGACTCCTTCATTGAAGGACTGCCTTCTCTGTCTATGTCCAATTTCTCTATGTGCACGATTTTATATTCGCGAAGGAAATGAAATGGAAATTTTGGTGCATTCAGACTTGATTGTGGCAAGTATATTCATCATTACGTTCAGCATCTCTTAACAATCAGAAAAGGCCAGGTTATTTGACTGCATCACGTTCATAAAGTCGTGACTGCATCATGGTTAATAATGATGCCGAACTGATTTCAATTGTCAATCGTAACCTTCTGCCACCAGTCACGGTGTATCATCCGCTGACTGCGGCTGACTATAACCAATCAGCCTTATCCTTTTCAAAACTCAGCTGAATGAGTGCGCAACTACAGTATTTTTCTTATAATTAGTCTCGGGTTTGAGGGCTTCTGTAAAATCAGCCGTATGGTTAAAACCAATTTCCTTTTTTAGAACGTATATAACAAAGTTATATCTATAGAATGTCATACCACTCTCCGTGATAACTGCTACAAAACTTGAGTTTTAGAGCTTTTTTGTACTACCCGGGTTAAATGCCATAAGGGTTGTTCACGTGAATCTTCACCAATACATGGTATGTCGTCATAATCTATTCCTTTTTCTCTGGCCAGAGGGCAATAGGCGGGGTGAGCTATTCAGTTCTATATATGGGAAAGTGTCCTCAATCGATGCTACCTTCACAAGGACAGGGGCAATGCCTCCATGTGTGACTGCATGAATTAAAATGACAACTTCACACGATCTTTATTTCAATGACGGTGTAATCTATGGATGGCCGTATGACGTATATTTACATTTTTATAGCAAATATCCCATTATTGATCCAGTCGATTAGAGTCGGACATCATCAACGGTATTGTAAGTGTATAGTTTAATTTGATTGCTCACTCGTTAATTACATTTGTAAACCTACGATGCGAAAGGGCGACATCGTGTTTTGGAAGACGACGTCACCCTTTGCGTTGTCGCTCACGCTTTTGATGAGGTAATGCGGGGCACACTTTTGGTCCAACTAGATCACCATACTATTGAACTGATACGGTTATGCTGTGTCTGAGAGGCGTCCAAATCTTTGAGGTGTCGAGGACATTTGCATAACATAGCGGCTGTACTGGTCCACCCGTATTCTCGAATCTTTCGTTCTTTGTCAACGACAATAGTTTAATCTCATGTCTTCATAACCAAACGACAAACAGAGCAACCCTTGAATGCCATCTCACCCCGCCTATTGTCCTTTGGCCAGAGAAAAAGGAATAGATTATGACGACATACCATGTATTGGTGAAGATTCACGTGAACAACCCTTATGGCATTTAACCCGGGTAGAACAAAAAAGCTCTAAAACTCAAGTTTTGTAACAGTTATCACGGAGAGTGGTATGACATTCTATAGATATAACTTTGTTATATACGTTATAAAAAAGGAAATTGATTTTAACCATATGGCTGATTTTACAGAAGCCCTCAAACCCGCGACTAATTATAAGAAAAATACTCTAGCCAAGAACACAGTCACAAAGTTCCGGGCATAGCTCGATTATTTTCATGAGCAGTATAGATGGAGCGAATAATGCTTCTTGCATTATTAGTTGAAGGCGGTTACACTGAGTGTGGGGAGGGGTGAGGTCAAGTCTGTTCATTTGAGAATGAATTTCTCAGATCAAGATTAATATGATGATACCATGTCAGAGAGCTTGATGTGTATGTTGTTTTTTTTTTTAATATATATTTTTTATTCAGTTATGACAATATCGTATTACACCGTTTTACATAATTTATAGGACACATGCATATCATTGACAACTCTGAGAATCAATTTCTCATAGATTTTGTTTATTATTTTTTTTTATATAAATATTTTCGATAACGGGAGGCAAATTGGGTAGAAAGAGTTTCCATACCTGGTTTCTTTATATAGACAAACAAGGAGAAGCAAATTAATTCTGAGTATTTGTGAGTACACAACAAGGTCGATAGTATAGAAGAAAAAACTTTCATCGTGGCAGTAATACCCATCTAGACCACTGTCATGGAAGGCATCGTATTTACACTCAATAAAGTAACTAACCTTTTCAGTTTCGTAATATTTTGTTAAAAGTTTCTTCATATAGTATTTATATTTGTCATCGCTTTCTTAAGTTTACTCTGATATACATATCGTTTTGCTAAAAGCAAAATTGTGTTAAATACATTATCGTTATACAAACCTCCGAATAAAATCAGTTTGCATTTACAATTCTAATACTTTCTACGTATTCAGAGATCCATAGAAAAAAATCACGCCAAAAATCTTTCACCACAGGACAAGCAAAACACAGATGACTAAGTGTTTCCCTTTCCTTTCCGCAGAAATCACACAGATCAGAATCTTTTATCTGTACTTTATGCAGAAAGGAATTGGTAGGTAAAATTCTGTTGGTCAGGCAATATTGAAACCATCTCAGATTTACGTCCTTTGTACAATTGAAAGGCAAGGTGTGTATTTTTTTCCATTCTTGGTTGTCGATACCTAAAACAAACTCTCATTTCTTTTCGCTGGTTGGTTTTCTACATTTCGATGTAACCAATATTCCATAAAAAGGTTTCGTCCCTTTATCATACTTTGTTAAAACTTCAATAAAGAAGCGTTTTGTAGGGTAGGGTAATTTCGTGTAAACCGGTCCAAAAGGTTCTAAAAACAATTTTATAGCATTCTTTATTCCAGAATACTGCAAGAAATTTATTTTTATTTCATATATCTGTTCTAATTCTTTCTGTGTATAGAATATACCATTTTGATGGAAAAGGTCATTTACGAAACGTAAACCCCTTTGATACCACTTTTTATAGAAAACTGGTTTATAACCAACCTTTATATCATCATTAAACCATATCGACTGCGACATTGCTTGAACAATGCTAGTTATTTTAAGTTTCTTCATAAACTCACACCAAGCCAAAGAGACATCTTTCCAAAAATCGTTACCAATTGTTTTACTTAGCTTTGCTATTTGCTGGGAGCCACAATCTTCCAAGCAGTATGGAATATTTAGATGATAATACAGGATGTGTTTACTGGGAGACGGGCGTTGAACCATCCTACGAAAACAGGAGATTTTAACAGATTTTACAAATTCATCCAAATCAACCATTTTCACTCCCCCTTTGTCATATCCTTGTGAAAGTTGTATTCTTTTCACTCTATCATTTCCACCCCAGTTGAACTTGTACAATATATTTTCAATGGTTTTAAGAGTTTCCTGGGGTGGATCTGGTAGAGTGAAAAGCAAATGATTCGGTTTAGGGTTGTCACAACGAAACAGCTCACCGATTACCAGTATACGAGTTGTTAGAGCATTTCCATCATAGCTCTCTAGATTTGTATCTAATACCGCTTATGCCGGTGCTAGGGGCCGTGTGGTCATATCATTCAAGTTGCCACATGAACAGGTACAATAAAAGCGTACCTGAGATAACACATATCACGAATCGTTAGATTCTTGGTATGTGCTTTAGAATAGGTTAACCAGAAGACTATTCTGTGAAGTCATGTGACGCAGTCAGTATGTCGGCACCTCTTCCCACTTCCCTTATATGTGTTGTAATTTTTACCTGTATATGGCGAGATTCTGCTGGTGGACGTTTCGTCCCCGAGGCCCGCCCCCTGTACAGACCTTTTGGTCTTTGATATATGTTGGCATTTGTGGGAAGTTGATGCTGGGTCGACATCGGGCCTTACAGACTAGTCTTTTGTGTTAATTTCCGTCATTTACATCTGACGACGATACAGCTCACCAATCTCCAATGTACGAGTTGTCACAGCGAAACAGCTCACCAATTACCAGTATACGAGTTGTTAGAGCATTTCCATCATAGCTCTCTAGATTTGTATCTAATACCGCTTATGCCGGTGCTAGGGGCCGTGTGGTCATATCATTCAAGTTGCCACATGAATAGGTACAATAAAAGCGTACCTGAGATACAACACATATCACGAATCGTTAGATTCTTGGTATGTTCTTTAGAATAGGTTTACCAGAAGACTATTCTGTGAAGTCATTTGACGCAGTCAGTATGTCGGCACCTCTTCCCACTTCCCTTATATGTGTTGCAATTGGAATCGCTAATGTTTTCACTATAGTTACTTTACCTAAAGTTGTTAGGGATCTTTTTGACCCGTTTCCAAAGTGAATGTGACCCCCAGCAATTTGAAGTTGTCCTGTGACCAGTCTAAATTGTAGGCACTAAAGGATTTGTCAGGCGGTTTTTTACGTCCTAAACAGAAAATTTTCGTTTTATCCCTATTAACCTTTAGACCCGACATCTTACCGTACCATTCGAGTGTTTTCAGACACGACCTGAGAGAGGCATCGGATCCATCCAAGAAAAGAGTTGTGTCATCGGCAAATTGAGAAATTTTGTATTCTACATTTCCAATTTGTATTCCTTTAATATTTTCATTCTCGCGGACAAGCAAAGCTAGTATTTCGGCGCATAGAATGAACAAATAAGATGAGAGGGGGTCTCCCTGCCTGCATCCACGTCGCTTGATGTGTATATTGAGTTAAGCAAAATGTCCCATATTATGCGAGGGACGTAAGTAGTCCTGGACCTACATGTACTGCACGAAGTTTGTTCAAAATAAACCATGCCAAGAACGTTTCCTGTATGGTGTGTGGATATTCCATTTTCCAATACATACATATATTCAAGAAGCAGTTTTCTTGCTGCTTTCACTGCTGTTCAAAAAGATTTACAACCGTTATAATTGGTCAACTTCAACAGATAAGCCACTTTATACCACCATCATCCCCTCGTTCTTACCATGATTAGCACAGTTATTGTGCAAGGCATTACACCCATGATCTGACTGGAAAGGCACATAATATAGGTATCCTAAAACATCAGCTCAACTGCTCGGCGACGATTGCCTTCAACAGCCATGTTTCTCAATCCTACCTGCTATTCCTCTGATGTGGTACACGTGAATTGTGAAATTCGACTGAATATTCCTTGACACCACACCAACTTCTGTAATGCCATATTAGGCTAATGATTAGACACACTCATTCACTAATTAAAACGATGTAATTATCCATACCGTGTTTGCATTCTATTTCTATCAGTAATTTGGTTATCCCCTCATTCGATGTCATCAGTTGAAACAACAACACATGCTGTCACGACGTAACTCTGCCAATAGTGCTGAGTATAGCATGTAATGAAATTTAGACAGATTAGACTATACTTCAGGTATAGATATGCCCCTTCAATTACATATACCCCCGTTTGTCAGAGGGTGGATTTTAGATTAAAATGACACGTGCATATTAGCCACAGTGACATGTGAGGTCATGTGGCTCTGTCAGTATGTCGGCACCTCTTCCCACTTCCCTTATATGTGTTGTAATTTTTACCTGTATATGACGAGATTCTGCTGGTGGACGTTTCGTCCCCGAGGCCCGTCCCCTGTACAGACCTTTTGGTCTTTGATATATGTTGGCATTTGTGGGAAGTTGATGCTGGGTCGACATCGGGCCTTACAGACTAGTCTTTTGTGTTAAATTCCGTCATTTTCATCTGACGACGATACAGCTCACCAATCCCCAGTGTACGAGTTGTCACAGCGAAACAGCTCACCAATTACCAATATACGAGTTGTCAGAGCATTTCCATCATAGCTCTCTAGATTTGTATCTAATACCGCTTATGCCGGTGCTAGGGGCCGTGTGGTCATACCATCCAAGTTGCCACATGAACAGGTACAATAAAAGCGTACCTGAGATACAACACATATCACGAATCGTTAGATTCTTGGTATGTGCTTTAGAATAGTTTAACCGGAAGACTATACTGTGAGATCATGTGGCTCTGTCAGTATGTCGACACCTCTCCCCACTTCCCTTATAGGTGTTGTAATAGTACAACTGGGATAAAAAATCTTCGACAGTAATACACACTATGCAGAATGGTGAACTGTATATAATAATGTTCAGAAAGATTGGATCATTAATAAGTAAATTAAGACAATTGAATTACGCTAACCCCTTTCTCGTGAGGAGATTTTTTTTATGTTTGGACCCGACCCCTGAATCATGGCATACAATGAGATATAAACCAAATTATTGTTGTATATGGCACATATATTTATACTAAATACAGTATAATAATTTCAAAGCAGCTAAGGCTATCACTGAGAACGACATTACAATTCATTCACACATATCCCCTTTTCAATAGGAAGGTATTGTTTGTTCAAATGTGAGAGTTACGCTAAAAATGCACCGAAAAGGTTGGTATACAACCAGAACCTTATAAGTATAATGAAAACAGCGCTACAGAGTGTTGAATGGTAAATCATGATGTTTAGATTGGTTGAATCATTGATAAGAGAGATGTAGCAGTTCGAATACATATACCCCAGTTTCTGGAGGGAGTATTTTTTCAGTTGACGTTTGAGATATGGCCCCCACTCGGGCATCACATGATTGGATTACTGCAACAGATCATGATACTATATAAATCTGTCGTTATGTTTGATTGATGAGTGATGTGTAGTGAAGTTCAGATTGGGCCACTAGCAAGAGTGATTGTTGAAAGTCACCACACACGCGCGCACATTTTCGGCAGATCAAAATCGATAGCTGTGGAGTGTCATTTCGACAGCGGTAAAATAATCTGCACCATGCTGGTTGATGCCCACAATGGCCATAGAAAGTCCTGATATAGATAAACATATTTCCTATTAAATCAAAGTAATTAACTTTTTGAATAATGTGTGTTGTTGCATTCATAATTGTGTAATATGAGGAAAAGCAAAGAAAAAAATATAGGTTGGTGTGCACTTTTTTGCTGTAGGCAACCTTAAGTGGACTGACTCATGCTCAATTTGATAACCCAGAAAACATAAGGAATAGCCCTAGTTTTGAAGCATATTTATGAAAAAAATATATAAATAGTATTTACCTTTTTCTTATATCTAACGGTTCGCAGATAATCACAATGTCTATCAAAATTTATCAAATTGGATGGATGGCGCTGTGAAAATTTTTCGGCTAGAAGGCTTTCAAAGGAAATCCCTATCTCTCAACCTAGGAAAGGGAGATAATCCAATAGAATAAAAAAACAAGCAAAATGGCTGCCAAAGCCAAAAACTATCAGCGGACATATTTGCGGCTCTTTTTTCAACTTGGTTCCATGATTTTTAGATCTTGCATCATGCTAGCAACATACTAATTTGAGAAAATGTGAGTGAGGGCGCGTGACGTCAATCAAAGCTCGTCCGAACTGTACCCTGTCCCATTGACTGGTCTCGAATGTTTATACCACCGTATATTACGAGGTTGATTTTAAAGTAAAAGCATCGAGCCTTCCTCCCTAAAGAATGTCCGCGTTCATCGAGAGATAGTCGAACGACACAATTGCATAGCACCAAAATACAAGCGACCAGAAATCTATGAATAGAAAACTATCGATGAACAGAAGCTGGCCTTTAGCAACTTCAACATTCAAAGAAAATGTTATGCGGATATAATTAAGATTTTTACTCGTGAGAGCTGAAAGAATTTCGAATTCACTGGTGTAATTTGGTGAGATCTTTCTCAAGGGAGATGCACGTAATTCAGTCTAAAATATGTTGCTTTGGTGTGTTGCCACCCTATGACTGATTGAGAGTTTCTGAAGTTTTTGTTTGTATGAAAACAGAAGCCTGTGGCCGACCAGGATGTGATTATATCTGACGGTGTCGTGTTTAATGACAACACACCCCGCTTACGGTCGATCACTATAACGTCAACTGGTCTACTGGTTTGGAGCCCGTCCGGAGATTACCACCTGACCGTCAGCAGTATCATTATCGAAGGAAGGCTGGATATTGGTAGTGAAGACTGCAAATTCGACGCAAAAGCTCATATCACTCTGATAGGTAAGCCCGTCGACTGGCGGTTGTGGCACTCAGCGCCATTTCGGATTTTCAATCTAATAGCGTAGCCATGGCCATTATCAGCACACATTTTAGTGTATTTCCTGTCTTTCTGTTTCGTTAATAGTATAACATCATAGCTTATTTTATTCAGATGTGTAAGATTCGTGGACTTATAACAAATTATGTTGAGACAATTGAGTGTGCAAATGATCTTATCACTCTCTGACGCCATTACAACTCGTAGGGATCACACTTTCAGCTGAATTATGACTGAATTGTGAGCGCGATGAATCAGCGGCGACAGGTGAGCTGACCCAGAACTGATTTGTTTGACATTTCCACGGAGTCATAGGGCCGTTCTCTTAACATAAACTAAGGACACATTCATTATGAATTGTAGCTCATCGATTTACGCATCGATTCACATATCATCAAAGATCAGCAATCTAGCCTTTGTGATAGCGAAAATATACAGGGGGACACATTCCTCCACTTCCCAGCCTGCGGTACACACCAAGGTATGAAGATTGATCAGAGTCAGAACCGGATCTGACACACTGCCATCTATTGGAGCAAGGAAGCAACGGATATGCTGTGTCAAGCTTACTCTGGTCTTCTTCATACGATGAAAGAGAGAGACTACTGTATTACCGCAAAATCCACGAGTTTGCAAACATACACTATTTCACGGTCCTGTTATTTCTGAATCACCGGGCGCATGGGCTCAATTCCGAGTATGCAACAAAATCTTGTACTTTATGCCATCGACAAAATACGTTGATGCGTATTTCGTCTTGGACTTCAACCGCGCCTCACTGAGGCTGAATCTTCACCCTTCAAAAACTTGTTAAACTTTGATTGCAACTTCTGCACGCTAATCGATTCATCGACAACCGAAATTGTCCCATGTGTATGACGGCCGACATACTGAGCACACACATGCAATGTGTTGTTTTTAATAATTGAATATATATGCCCATATCATTTGATATGAAATCCTGTCTGGTAGCAACTGTGAAAATAATAATTCTACGAGTAATTGAGTATATAACTTTTAGAAAGACTGGATTGTGGAGGGATTCAGTCAGATGGGTAAGCACTGCATGACTATTGAGGCTTAGGACAATTTCGTGTTAGAACATAACATCCTGTTCTGTAAACTTGTATTTAGGTGATAAAGGTACGGCGCGAAAGTTTACGGAGGACGAGGACCAGAAAGGCATCATACTTATGCCCGGAGGAACACTGGAAATGCACGGGAAACATAAGCTCTCCTGGACCAAGCTCACATCCACTCTCCCTAAGATGTCAAACACTAATGCTACCGTCTTCGATAATGTGGTAAGCCTTTTACATAATAGAATACTATGAGAACATATCAATCGATTACCTGTGGAATGTCCACGTCCCAGGAAAACAAAATGCCACAAATAACAATGTACAAGCTATATCATCGCATAGCTCCTTCCTACGTAACTTTATTCGTAAAATGATTGGATAAATACATGTATGTATCGTATTTTGCTATATTTTGCTTCAGCAAGTTAATTTCAATTTTGTTTTTCTTGATATCCCGGTAAGTTGATTGCGTGCGAAAATCCGTCCTATTATAACATGGCATAAGATCCATTGATTAGTCAAATATGATTTAGCTGTAAAGTTATTTTCGTGAGATGGGGAGGAGGTCAGATTCAGTTAGGGAATTAGTTCCAGGTCTGTTTTTAATAGATTGATACTATACCTTATATATGATACCGCTAAATTTGGTATCTAAGAGTGGAGTACAAGTAAAATACATTTTCAACAGCCATTAAATACTTGTATGTTTGTTCAAAACGTTCGTCCATTCATGAACAGTATTTTACTTGAATTTGTGTACCTAAAGAATTAGAATAAAAAGGTACGATCCAAAGGTTCGTACATTCATGAACAGTGCTTTACTTGTGCCTTACTGGTAGATAGCAGCTACAGAGTTATAATAAACGAAGAAAAGAACTGAGTGGTATTCGATCTGATTCACAATATTGCTTTACAGGCATTCCAGGCGACAGTCAACGATAGTTTACTCAACGATGGACTACATGTTTATGTGTTCGAGTCTGCTTCTGCTCAGATGGTGGATTTTAAATTCTTTAAAACCATAGCAACCAGTAACGCGCTAAAGGTTTCTGTGCCAGAGGGCATCAAGAATTACCTCGACTGTAAGTTATAACCATCTCAATCTAATGAACACGATCAACAAGTACATTGTAGGTCTAACGATTTTCCTTGTGATTATTACATAGATAAGATATACGTACATGTTTAATATTAACCCTATCTGGCTTGAGCTTTTTGGAACCTGCATGTCCAGGCCTGGAAGGGGGGAATTCGGCGCACTCTAAATATTTTCCTTACCCCTTGAGCTAGGGGGGCTGAAACTTTCCACGCTATACTCTTGGGTCAAGCTCTACCAGAAAATGTAAAATGTTCAAGACGGCCGCTTTCATGACGTCACAGTGAAGAAAGTCACTGAGTCATCCTGATTCATGATTCAGATTTTTCGAAATATTTATTTACGCATATTCTTTGCAAACACTGCATGACAAATTAGTAAATAATAGCCTGATGTGAAATAAAATAGATTTCGCCCAATTTTCCACGGGATATAATGGCCCCCTATCAAACGGTCTTCGCTATCTCCAGAACGACAAAAGCAGAAAGCTGAAACTCCTTGACTTTATAGTTTATCATATTGGAGTCATTTAGAGCCTATTTGCATAACCCCGCGAGTAGCGGATCGTGGGTAAATTCAAGATGGCGGTCACGTGGGGTACCAGAAAAGTGATGTTATTGTTATATTTCTTAAAAATTTCTGCTTTTCCGCGATGAAAAACTATTTTATTTCACATCACATTAATATTTAATAATTTATCATTCAGTTTCTGCGGAGAAATTGCATGAATAAAAATTCGGAAAATCCGACCGAAAAATCGACCAATTTGTTTGTGAAAATGACGTCACTGTGACGTCATTAAAGCGGCAATCTGAGATTGTTTTTACATTTTCTGGTAGAGCGTGACCCAAGGGAATAGTGTGGTAAGTTTCAGCTCCCTAGCTCAAGGGGTAAGAAAAATAGTTAGTGGGGACCATTTGCCCCCCCCCCCCAGGGCCAGGACGGGTCCCAAAAAGCCCAGGGCCGATAGGGTTAAATGATATCTTAGTGTTGCATCGATGTACATCTGAATGTTATTGGCGCGGAAGTTCTTTTTTTGAATATCTAACGGTAGTGAGTCTAGATGATGGACACATTTATGGACAGTTAATAGACAGGAGTAATACTACATCTTAGGTAACTACAAAATTCGAAATTCTCTGAATAATGGAATATAAACTCTCGGTCAAAGAATGCAGTAGGAATGTTTTATTTTGCTCGAAATCACTTTTATCGTCATATATTACAAATTATTATACCTCACTGTGTATTCGTTTATTTTAATTGGTTGAGACAACATCACGTGATATTCCGCAATTCTCGATGTCTTATGAAAAAAACAGCTCGTCAATGTGATGTCCCACGATCTCGCGCCGATATCACACGATCACGCGCTGACGTCACATGGCAGAGGCAATGTCAAACGGTCTCGCGCAGTTATCGCCCGTGAACAGACCCTTTCGTAGCATTATCGTCTGTTGTGCTGTGATTCCGCTGTAATCACGATGGCGTGTACAGACGGAAAGCGTTTTACGTTACCAACTGATGAAGATATATGCCTACATAAATATGTACGTCTATTTGTATTGTTTATGGTTTTTTTCGGTATAATAAAACAGGTATTGCATGCTGTGAGGTGTAATATCACGATTTGTCAGCTCTCGATGGTGATGTTCAACTCGTGCTCCGCACTCGTTGAACATCACCTTCTCGAGCTGACAAATCGTGATATCACACCTCACAGCATGCAATATCTGTATAATATCATATAGTGTCGATATAATATCGACAACTGAAAAATTGCCTGGAACAAATTGTGCTAGAAAGACCTGGATTTATGGATATGGGAAACACTGTGAGTCGGGTTGCAGTATTATTTCCTTCTAGCTATTGATGACGGTAAAATCGTGATGGTCGCATCTCATAAGAAAATATTCAGCGAGGAATTGGTCAAAGATCCTCTGTATGAAGCCGTGGAGATATTACTATTCGGAGAAGAGAATGGTCGGTCGGTTCTTCGAGACGCCACAGCTGACTCCGGTGATTCCTACGTGCTGTTTGCCATAAAAGGTAAGTACATGCGTTCCGCACCTCTAATTTATGAGCAATTTAATATGTGGATCCTACAAGCCCAGGGGCTTGTCATTGGTCATTTATTAATTACGATATTCATATTCATATACCATCCTGATAATATATATAGAGAGAGAGAGAGAATTTAGGTTTAACGTCGCATTCAGCAATATTTCGACGATCTAACAATCAAATCAAGCGCAACATATAACACGACACCAAATAAACAACATTACCGTTAAGGGAACAATTAATGTCACTGTCATTCACAATTTGTTCGTCAACAAACAATCACTTTTTATGTCCGTTGAATATTTTCAGCATATCCATAGTTACACGACATGAATTTACTTCACGGGGAGAACACAATTAACTTTCTAAATCACTTCTAAATGTCACATAGAAATTACTGTTTGTAAGTGGTATTCAAATATCGAACTATTTCCACATACTTTGCATATTCCACCACATAACCGGTCTTGAAATCTTCCACATAGCAGATGGGAGCAGACTTTTTACGGGGCTGACATCCCAAAACTCCACATACACATTTCTGGAAAAGTCGATCCTGCTTTGAACCCTGATAATATATAAAAGACAAGGGTCCTCACCAGGCATGCCAGGGAAGTCTGGTTTGGGAATCAAGTTTCTAAGCTGGCTGATATCTGCCATTTCGTATCATCGTACTATCGCCCTATTTTTACTGGCGTGATGGTACGATGCGAGTAGCAGCAGGGAATATATATATATATATGAATATTGATATCATAATTAATAAATGACAAAGATGAACAGTTGCCATAATAATTATACCAATTCGTCCACTTCTATTGTAGCGATGATTCATACATTGAACAATTTTTTATGAAAAACTCATCCAACTTTTTTCAACATGACCGTATATCCTGTTCGTACAATTCAACGTGTTAACTGATGTTCAGGCATAGCCCTTCCTCTCGTAAATTTTCTAATGATGAATCCCCATAACGCCACACCTACCTAACCTCATTATATAATATCTTTAAATTCAACATTAAATATTTAATCCACCTGTTTTTGTTCACCTTTAGTGTATTTGTATAGATTTTGCTTATCCTGAAGTTATCATCAATATAAATGTTTGCATTACCAGGTGACCTCTCCAAATCACAAGAAAGCCTCGCTACCACTGACTTAAATTCAACGGCTCAGTCAGCCAAATTGACTCACCTGGACTGGGAGAATGGTTACAAGTACACCGTCGAGGGTTATATCTGTAACGAACAACGCTGGAAGAGCGGGGCATTCTTCACCATCGTTACTTTGCAGGGGGCATTTCCAATTCTGAACGTGATCGATGATGTCAGTTCCTGGAACCCAGGTAAGGGATCCAGATTATGTTTCGGTTAGTCTCAGGAAATGTCGGCGGTAGATAACCAACAGAGAACTAATTCAGTCAAAGCGCACTGTAAGAACTACTTGAGATAGTAATATTTAAAATCTGCAGTATTCATCTGCTTTGGGGCTGTGGTAACGAAGGTCGTAAACCACGTAGCATCAGGGGACATCTCGCGCAATTACGGGTCCCGATGAAAAAAAAAATCGCGAACTTGAAAAATAACCAGCCATCTAGTAATCAAAAAAAAAAATCCGAAAACAGAATTTTTACTGACGCGCACTCTAGAAATCGAAAATTTCCTTTGAATAAACATTAAAGACCAGAGAGACGGATTTATCTGAAAAACATCGTCATGTCTGAACAGCATCATTGAAAACTGTTGACCGCTTCCCTATTACACGAATCCATTGTGTGCCTTCAATTGTTTTTATTTCAAACACAGGCGGAATTGATGCTGACTTTCATATGAAATAGGGTTTTCGATTATTGGCGCGGAAGTTCTTTTTTTTAGTACGACTGAATATTGAATTTAGCATCTAGCACCTGCTATGTACAGTCATAACATATGAAACACATGGATATTTGTTTTGGCATGTTTGGAGAAAAGTATAATGTGTATGAATTTTATCAATCGCAATATCAATCGCATTAATGAAGACAACCTGAACTGTGATAACCAATCAGGTTGTTGGAATTATCAGTCAGTATAATTTGAATTCGAATTCGAATTTGAATTCAGCGAAACGAGATCCGACCGTCTACTGTATACAGGGGATGCAATCAGTCTAACTGGTGAGGTGTTTTATTTTTCGGTCGCGCTATTGAACGACTGCACACTCGCGGAGTAGTATAGAAAGCGAAGCTGAGATGGGAGCTTTGGGGTACATAGACCAAACGTGCTCCAAATGTGTCGTGCTTGGTATCATATCGAAGTGCTCGTTGCGTACAGTGAGACTTTGCTAGTGGTGTTGATGTGTGAAGTCATTGTGTAATTGAGCAGTTGGGGAGTAATGATGGAAAGGTCTTTTCTCAAGCGCGCATGTCTACACTGGAAGTAGATGTATTTTCAGTTTGGATAATGTAAGTGTCTGATCATAAGCGGGTCATGTGTGTGTCTGGATTTATCCGTGTCGCGGTCACTCGCAATAATATGACTACGTGTGTGAGTGGGAGAGGTACGAGTGGATTTGCGATGCGCGAGAGAGAGTGATTGAGTGATCTGAGAGAGTAAGCGAGTAAATGAGTCCGAAACGACCGAACGAATACAAACACAAACATACGCCGATAACCCGATTGTCTTGTCGCTTGACGCAATCAGATGAGGGGAAGAGAGATCATCAACAGCAAACACATTGCATATTGCACGTTATTATCCCCTCCACCCCATCACACCGAAGCTGAGGAAGCCGCGATGGATGTGTTTACAATTCACTTACTCAGTGTATCACATGCGTCGTCGGACGAGGTAGCTCACAAGCCGTCATTTGAGAAACTACCCTTGTCAAACACTTCCTAGACAGATTTCGCTCTTGCCCGTACGACGCATTATCTACGGTCCTTTCGCTCTTTTCCATACCTAAGTATCTCTTCGGGCAGTCCAGTATACTATAATGGTATCGTGTCCTCGAACAGCTATTTTCGCATTTTGCCTACAATATTCAGCGCTTCTGCGGATGGTAAACTCATGTTTTCTTCACATTTACCATTGGTCCATTCCACATCGCAAAATCCATTTTGAAATAATGTCTTGAATTGCAAATTGAGCATAGCCTACTAATATTGATTACTGATTCGTAACCTAGAATTTTGGCACGTCAAATTAGAACGGCATCGGATATCGGGGTAAACAGCCTTCACACGTCAATGTCATTGTATGGCTGCCAAAGTTGTGTGCCTCACATGTTTATGAGTTGAGTACTGAAGCTCCCACTCTCTGGATTGTTTACATGTATGCAGACGGCACATACCTGCTACACGCCTCTATTACAACGCCAGACAATATTCACTGACTGGACCAATATTATCCCCGATTATTCGCCACACTGGCAACTAGCACCACGTACATACATGGTCTTCCAACCAAAATAATCCATTCTAATATAAGTTATATAAAATGTGTTCATTTCACGCATGTTTAGGTGACCAAATCTTCCTGGCCTCAACGGATTATGACTGGGAGCAAGCGGAGGACGCGACAGTGATTGAATGTCTGGAGTGTTCTCCTACGCAAGTCAGAATAGATTGTAAGCCATTGATACCTTGTCTCCACAGCTGTTAATGACCATCAATGTAAGGATTCGATATGAATTATGTTGCATCGGATAATTGCAGCTACGTCTTAGAAAAATATATACTTCAGAAATATGCGACAATTAACCATTATTGGCTTCATGTAGATCAATGGACCGTCACAAAAACTCGATAATTGATTGGATATTCTTCCAATGTCCCTAATTTCCTTTTATAAATTTGAACAGAATAATCAAGTTTTTTGAACCTGGAAGAGATCCCATGAAGCATTCCCCTTTCGATAAAATCCTAGTTTGAACGGTGTTGTTTCTAGACTGTTTGCGATGTCGATGACGGCAAATTCTCTCTCAGTTACTCTAGTCCATGGCATTTAAAAGGCATTGTGATGACATTTATCCATTGGTGTCTGCAATCGTCTAGTTGGTATTTGTATAATTGCCGTATATTGCCATTTCTTCCTTTCTCTCAGTGGAAGCTCAGTACGAACATTGGGGAGAGATAAGCGATAGCGTTGACATGAGAGGAGAAATTGGTTTGCTCTCTCGGAATATCCTCGTGGATGGAGAGCTGCAAGAATTCTGCCCCTCTAGCAACGGCAATTGTGACATGTATCCCTACGATACATTTGGGGGGCATTTGAAGGTACAGTTTCTAATTATTCTCGTTAGCAGCATGTCGGTGGCTCTTTATCGCATTATAAACCCTTTTGTACATTTTACGGCAATTTACTTTAATGTAATTACTGTAAACTTACTGTACTCTATTTAATGCCATTTCAGAAGTAATTTATCATAAATTTACACTAAATTACTGACCGATTGCTGAACTAAAACTACAGTGATATTTTAAAATGTACAAAGTCCACAGTGAGTGTTGTGTGGAACTACTAATCTTTCACCAATGAACCTTTACATAAACTCTGTCACTGGCTGGATGTTCTTCCAATTTTCTCCATAGGCCAATGAAAATACCGGAATTCAATTTGAAAATTGACAATTGACCAATCAAATGGCTTAAACCTGGAACATATCCCGTGATGCCCTGTTGGTTCTATAAGTTCATTATGATAAGTTAGTCAGTCTAACCATGGTCTCATAGCTGTATGTACCGTTATCATGGTGATGTCGGAGACGACTGAATATTGAATGACGGACTAGACGTTTGTATTTGCAACCATGTATGTGTAGACTGCAATGGTCCAGCAAATTAAAAACTACTTGAAAGTTTCTCCTTAATATGAACTAAATCTGCTTAACACAACTGGAGAGAAATATAGTCCCTAAAATTAGCCTCATCAATTGTTCTGGTACACAAGGCAGCCTGGCATTCCCACTCTAACATGTAACAAAATCGGTATACAACGCTCACTAATTATTTTTCGGAATACAGCTTCAGTTATTGAGAGTATTCCGACAAACACGTTCGCAGAGAATTTGGAAGGCCGCTCAGGAACCTTTCCAAAATATTATAGAATCACTTTAAAATATGTCACGAAACATTTCCCGGCTGGTCAGATATCAAGGCATAACATTGTTTCCCAGAAATTTTTAACCCTGAAACTGAATTAATATATCGTTGTTGGCACCCATGTTTGAAATACAAATATTTCGTCGTAAACATCATGTTTGATTCATATCAACCGATTTTTTGCGGAAGCAAATATGTACGTGTGCCGATAAATGTATGTGTCGTTATAGATTCACAAAACTGGATTCAAGGATGTCCACATAGAAGGTGTTGAACTCTATCATATGGGACAACAAACTGGAAAAGGTAATGGCTTGATCATATGTTGATATTGATATACACAATGGTTGCAACTTGTCGAGTTTTATATCTGAGGGTGTCTACTGTTTCAATAAAATATTAAGCACAGAATGACAGAGAGTAATGCAGAATATGTTGGGGTCTTCTTTGGATCTAAAGCTATATCAGCAAACTTCGAATGGATACATACCTACCTTGTCGTGTGTCCAGCATTTATTGCAAACCAACAGGACATCTCGAAATTGAGTCACGAATGCATAATTTATGAAGAACCGCTCAAATCCAATCAAGCTTGTCTATTTTCGATAGAAGCTGTATTTTAATCGTTTTACCCAAATGAAACCGTTACAGCAATTCTGTGATTGATTGGATTTCCCGCACATGTCATTGAAAAATCCCTGATTTCTTTTCGAAATTTTGAACGGACCAATCAAGGTTGATCTGACACCTTCCTCATCGTCCGTGATATATTCGTCTATCAAGCACCGTGGAAATTCGATAAGGAGATGTTCTATTTGTTTGCCTCCACCAACATGCCTTTCTAATGGCTAATCATGTATATGGTTCCTTCCACTGCGCAAAGCATGACCTCCCGTCATTAAAAATGTCTATAGGAAAGAACATTGTATTACTACGATGATTTGTTTTCTTCTGATCTTGTGCTTTTCATCTTCGGTTCGTCTGTGGTGACCTGTTCCTAATTGTTAACTTAAGACTCGTATATGCCATTAGACGTGCAAGCTTTATCTGTAGGTCAACGATTTCGTTGGGCTTCCGCGGAACTCTTGCATGTCTTAGCAAGAATGAGCATGATTTAGTGTTTTCCGTTGTAGATAATTCAAAAGTGACCAATAGGAGACTAACGCAGTGACAACTATCCAATCAGATTCTGTGATTGCCACCTCCTTCTTGTCGATTCTGGTCCGTTAACCAATCAACGGACAGAAATAGCACTTTCGGTTTATCTTCTAGTTGTATTGTGCAAGCCTCCCATTGTCTTATGATAATTGCTAACGGTATATCGTATCCTTCGTGAATGATGATCTAGCTAACATACTACTTGTTTCTTAGTTATCTTACACTATGCCTTGTATTTCAAATGTCATTCTACAGGACACTACCCAATTCACTTTCATATGTGTGATGACCTTAGCGGTTATGCCAATCCTCCGTACGTCCGAGACAGCTGCATCCACCATTCCTTTTGCTGTTGCCTCACTATTCATGGGACACACGGGCTGACGGTCAGTCTCACTGGATGTGCATGTTCAATAATGGACTATGGAAATACTTATGCTCACATTCCTCGAAATGTGTGATATTCCGATTTTTTAAAGTATTTATTATCATGGTGGATCGTCAATCCGAACCTTTGATACTCATTATGTATCTCTTCGAATGCCATAATAATGAAATTCTGATATATTTGCTACCTACATATCATAATAATATAAACACAAGCAGATTAAAAAAAATGCCCATGTCTCTTTTGTGCATGGACATTTGCCTCCCTTTCTGGAGAAAGAAAGAAGCGAAAAGAAAAAGCGAGACACCGTCATCAATCTAAATTTACCCACACATTCAAACCATGGACTGTAACATAAGGAATTTTGGTCCATACTTTATGTAAGGATCACGAGACAAGGCATACAATAGCCACGTCTGCGGACAGCAATGGGTCTAGATCTAGGGCTTTTCAGCTACACAAAGTCTTGGACAATGCATGCTTACACCTGGTCTGACAGTCGAAGTTATATGTGCTATCATGGCGATTCAATATTGTATTAACTCATACGCATGTAGTATATTCGAGCACAAGGAATTATCTGTCCTCTAATGTTCAATAATTAAACTTGGAATTTGGAGTCAGATCCAGAATTTCATCCGCGTTCTTGATTTTTTTTTGAACAATTAAGGAATGTCTTCCATAAATCAGTAATGCAAATCTGCATTCTATGATTGAATGATAAAGCTTTATGTTCTCTAGCCCTCTAGCTTACATGGATTTTGAAATCAGATCTTCAATTTCATCTGTGTTCATGAAACAATTAAGTTAGAACAATTAAGCAATGCCTTCAAAGAATGATGAAATTCTACCGTCCGTTACTGAATGATGCAAACAATTGTCCTATTTTCACGCAATCAGCCTGAATTATTTTATCCGAAAGTTCATCTTCGTTTATGGAACAATTCAGTTTTGACCGTAAATAATGCTAGAGGAATTAATGTGGAAATTCTATCTGCTGCAATCAGTATTTTGTTTCTTGAATTCCCTAAAAGTGTCTATTGTACAACAAACAAGGTAGGACATCCTCTTTAGCGAAGCTAAAAATCTCTTGTCTGTCCGAGTTAAATCGCACCGGTCCCTTCCCTGTTAAATATTATCATATCCCTTAGAGTCTCTATTTGAGAGTGTAAAATGTGACAATTGAAATTGGACACTACCAAGCTTACTGACCTATACTAACGTCACAGAGACATTTCAAATATGAATTTGTTGATGGATTATTCCTGCAGGTCAAAGACAATGTTGGATATCACGCAATAGGTCACTGCTTCTTCATGGAAGATGGCGGGGAGAAAAATACAGTCTTCGATGGCAACCTGGGAGCAAGCATTTACCATGGCGGTGTTACCAAACCGGAGGGATTTACGGGATTCGTTACCGTTCACATGCAAAATAGTTGACGATAACCTGCCCTAAATAACTACCTTATATTGAAGTACTTCTTAAAAAGAGCATATTCATGTAATTCATTTTTTCGTATAAATAAGAGAATCTTAAAAAATAACATGGATTCCAACGAGATTTTATACAATCTTAGTAAAACATAACAAGATGAACATCTATTCAAAGCCGATATCATGATTTTCTGCTTCTAAAGTTATTTGTGTGTAGGAGATATGTTTCTAATAAAAATTGTGCTTCAGCTCAATATCTGTAACCTTACTTAGCCAACATGACTTAACGGGATTAAATCAGTGTTTTTCGCTTGGTTGTTTGGTATGCCTGGTAGAGAACGATTACCTGTGGTGTTTTTGAGTCAGAACATATATTAAGTCACTTTTAGGGAAATATCATGCATTAATAGAAACCTACCATTCTCCGCCCTTACAGCCCAATTGTCGAGAATTTGCCAGCACCAAGAACGTATCTGCAATATCGTATATGCACTCTTTTAGCATGCAAATTTCATATTTGTGCAATGGACAGATTGCATCACAATTTTCACTGACACACGGGACAATTGGCTGTAGATAGGTGTCAGATAGCTTCCGACAGCATTTAGTTGATAAAAATATCTGTACAAATTGGGCCTGGCTTTAAGGCCTTTGTTTTTCAAATCAACTATGCCTGAATCAAACCGGCCCCAATCATTTACACTTGTATTCCCCTGAATTTCGAACACAAAAGTAAATATTTGGTAATTCGACTATCTTCTTGCTGAACAGTACAATTGTGGCCTTATTTGGCAGAATTTTTGCGTACTGGAAGACCAGTGTATTTAAACAAAAAACACTGCCGAATCACCAGCAAACTAGATGTAATACGAGAACAACATTTAATATTGGCGGGTTTCAACTATTGATGAAATAACTGCTAATCGATGAAAATATTGAATAAGGCGGAAGACATAATTACATCCTGTCCAGACAGGAATGAGGGCGATTACCTTATATATTTTGTGTTTCCATGCGATGAATGAAGTATATTATCCGTTACACCAATTGTAACCACCTTTTGCAAGAGGATTGTCCTATCTACCAAGTGGAATGCTTTGCAGAAGTCAATGTAAACATCTGTTGCATTGCGACAGAAATGCCAATAGCATATTTAAGTGTGTAGATATTATACTTGATACAAATAATAATAACCATCTCGGGAGCGGCCCCGCAATGGACTGTTACACCTATTTTATCCATTCTGGCAACAGGATTGATCTATCTACCATATGGAATGTTTTCTTGAAATCAAAGGAAGCCTCGAAAATCTGTCTTATTGCGTGAGAGAGACACGAGTCTATTGGAAAATCGCGGTGACTTATAAATGGTTCATAGGATCAGGGATAATATATACACCTCGGTCTTAACCGAGATAAATATTTTTTTTCTGTTCGCTGATCCGCGGTGTATTCAGGAGTTTTGTGAATATTCCACCCAAGCTAATCACAATAATAATAATCAGCGGGGTCTCATTTTTCGCGCTATCCCCATTTATGGAGTGAAATGATGAATCAGTTTGCCCATATCTTTGGGAAATCAACGTTAATGGGTATCAGATTTAATAGCTTTAGGAACCTCACCAGGTATGCCATTCTGCGCTGAGGATATGTTAATTTTAATTTATTGCAAACTAATTCCAAATGACATGGGTTTAACCCTACCCCTACCAAACTTTCTGCGCTATGTCCGGAACGACAGAAAATGGAGAGCTGAAACTACTTGACTTGATAGTTTATCATATTGGGGTCATTTTAAGCCCATTTACATAACCCCTCGAGCAGAGTATCATAGATAAATTCAAGATGGCGGCCACGCATATTTCTTCAAAATTTCTTTTCCGCTATGAAAAGTGAGCAAAAACTATTTTATTTCACATCACATTAATATTTACTAATCTATCAATCAGTTTTTGAGGAGAAATTGCATAAATAAAAAATTCGGAAAATCCTCCCGAAAAATCTACCCCAAAATGCCGTTTTTGAACATGATGTCACTGTGACGTTATCAAAGCGGCCATCTTGAATTTCTTTACATTTTCTGGTAGAGCTTGACCCAAGGGTATAGTGTGGCAAATTTCAGTCCCCCACCTCAAGGGGGGGGGGGCATTTCGGCCCCCCCTCCAGGCCTAGACAGGTCCCAAAAAGCCCAGGCCAGATAGGGTTAATGTCTATATCATTTTCTGAAAATGTGTATCTTGATGACCTGATGAACTGATATTCCTAAGCGGAAGTTGTTTAATTATACGTCAATTGTCTGTAGGATTGTTCTAAATAATGTGATTCTCGTGTCAAAGTCGAACTTTTCTTGGGACATTTCCTTGACTTTGACAGGTTTGGATTGAAACCTATAGATACGGATTTGATCTTTTTGGAACATCATAATGTCTTGCCAACCTCATCGAAAACTGTTGACCGTTTCTCTCTTGGAGGATACCAGCCCAGTTTTATGTATACTATGATTTGTTCTTTTAACCCACCTGGGCGATTTGGGGTGTATCGCAGAACTAACTGCTAATCAAAATGACAATCACAACCCTCCTTTGTGATTTCAAGAAAACATTCCATATGGTAGATAGATCAATCCTGTTGCCAGAATGGATAAAATAGGTGTAATAGTCCATTGTGGGGCCGCTCCGGAGATGGTTATTATTATCTGTATCACGTATAATATCTACACACTTAAATATGCTATTGGCATAAATATTTTCGCTATCCCTAAGAGTAGAGGGCTGAAACTCACCAGACTATATCTTTGGTTCAAACTCTACTAGAAAATGTAAAAACAAATCCAAGATGGCCATTATGATTGTGACGTCATTTTCAAAAAAGGCTTTTGGGCCAAGATTTTTCGATTTTTTATTTAGGCGTTTTCTTCACAAAAATGGCACGATAAATTAGTAAATAATAATCTGATATGAAATAAAATATATTTTATCCACTTTTCCATGCAGAAAAGCACAAATTTTGAAGAAATCTGACGAAAACAGCACTTTTCTGACACCTTAGATGGCCGCCATTTTTAATTTAACCATGATCCTCTGTTCGGGGGGTAACTCAAATAGGATCATATATAGGTGTGTTTATTGCAGGAATGAGCCACATGGCTCCTCTCCCAATCACATGTACAAAAAATAATAACAGAATCAAACCACTGACTGCAATACTATGACTGGCTTAACAGACAACTCTATTGGAATGACTAATCAATCAGTTCAAATTAATGTTTGTCTCGTTTGCTTACATATAAGCAATTAAAGACATTTTCAGATTGATGTATTTCTACCGACTGTGATATAATTATAGACATACATACCAGGATTGCTAAGTTCTTATACATATTAAAATTGTTTAGCCATGTATTGTGCTCTAAGTTCTTTGGCATCAATTATGAATTTCCCCACAGATATGATCCCTTTTTTAGACTGGAAATTTAACAATAGTTTTAATTTTTTAAGAGACGGCCAAGACCAGTAATATGTCTTAAAATATTGTTTTCTTAGAGCAGAGTACAGTGGGCAGCATAGTAGAAAATGAAATTCATCCTCCACCATACCGGAGCTACAGATCTTACAAATACGATTAGGCTTCGGGATATTATTGTATCGACCGATCTCAAGTTCTAGCCCATGAAAACCACATCTGAAACGAACTATATATACGAAAGACTTTTCCACTTAATGATGTTGAAAACTCTATGTATTTTTCTTTCGAGAAAACCTCTTTTACCATTACATATGTCGAGAATCTTGTTGATGTTTTAATATTAGCTGACCAATTTTGTATAAAAGAATCTTCTATCGTTCTGTGTACATGATCTATATTTAATTGGGTCGGGTCTTCCAAATGAAATAAATAGCCGTATCCATTACTCTCCAGTAAATGTCTAATTCCTTTACACCAGTTATATAACCTTTTTGGATAAACTTTCCCGCATTGTAATTGGTACAGTGTATAAGGTAAAGAATCTTTCTTACTCACCAGCTTAACCCAGAATTTAACTATCCTTTTTTTACATTCAGTAGACAAGCTGTATCTTCCAAGCTCCCCATATATAAACATATTTGGAGCATTTTTTGGGAGACCCAAAACAAACTTACAATATTGAGTGTATACAGATTCCATATCTTTCATGTCACTAAAACCCCATAATTTACATCCATATAATAGTATAGGCTTTACCATTTTATCAAAAATTTCCAACTTAGTATCTACATCAAGTTCTAGATTATAGAAACATCTCTTCAAAGTGAATATTGATCTCCTTGCCTTTTCAATCAGAGCTTTACGGGTTTCCTCCATATTTAAATTATATTTCAGACAAATACCGAGATAACAAAAATGATCTAATACATCTACCAAATTGCAGGTCCAATTGTATTGCCCCTTAAATCGTGTCGATCCAAACACCACTATTTTACTTTTCGCAACATTCAACTTCAAATCATAATGACCCAAATATTATAAGCTACAAAGTCACGGAGGATCAGCTGTCTTTTGTGTCGTTCAGGAAATAGGATCGAAGACAAAATACAATGGAATTTTTTGGCGGAATGTGACCCCCCGAAGCCGGTTGGTGCAAATGCAATCATATGAGCTGAATCTTTGGATTATTGGACGCGGAAATTCTTTAATGGACGACGGCTGAATATTGAATGACGTACTAGACGCTTGTATTTCAGAGTAGTTTATCTGGTACAGGCAATAGGTTTGTCTTAGTACAGAATATGTTTACATCTAAATGTACATGTGTCATCAAATCTGAATGTTTCTCATTTCATTGTAGTTATTCCGTTTTCTGGATTACGAGTCCATTGACATACCTCAGAAATAACGTAGCAGCCGGATCGGAAGTACGAAACGAATCATTATTACAAGGAGAAGTATTTTCATAGTATATTACATAGATCAGGCACCTATTTATCCTCTTCACAAGGGGACACGTTACGCCAAAGTTGCAACTTTGTCAAATCGATTCCATTTTACCAGACATAAATTATATACGCAATAAGAGATCAAATAGAAAAGCGAAATATTAACTCATGGGTATGGAAGTTTCATTTAAGATTTAATTTGATAAATCATTACTTAAATCGGATAGTTGTTACGCTTGATAATGAGAGAATTCTTGTCCCTGTTGTTATTCAGTATGCTGGAATATCGTACACTTATCCCGATGAACCCTTGGATCTGTCAAACGGGAGAGGCTGGTTTGCCAAATATGAGGCCAGACGAACACCTATTCTAGAATTCAATAACAATGTTGCCCATTCCAGTGGAAAGGTATGCCCTTGCAGTTACTCTTACTACCACTCGAGTAGTTTTGTGTTATACTTTTATCTTCATGTTCTTTAATATCATTAAGATCAACAAATTTGACGAAAAACTATTCTTCAGAGCAATTACGAACCTTGAGATCAGTATAGATTATTTATTTACAGAGCTGTGATGTGAACAGAAAAAGTATGCTTTCACAGGTGAAATGTGACATATTTGCAATAATATACCGCATATTTAACCAACCTAGCGCGACAAACTCAAGAGTTTCTTTGATAGGCATTTAGAAGTCGGCGTATATAACACAAGGCTATTCTATGGATAACAACTTCTTTATTGCTGTGGAGCTGACGTTTCGTTGGAGATACTTCCAACTTTTTCAAAGCTAATGAGTGCTAAATTTACTTCAAATGAAAATGTCTGTCGTTGAGATTTGTTGACAATTCGAACGAAGGATTTATCTCGCAGTATCTTTTGACATATCAAATCAAAGGTATGTGTTTTCGTTGAAATTTTCCATACAAAGTACTTTGAATTTCTGCCAATATTGTATGTACATTTATGCCTGCATGCATTATGAGCATAAACATCGCACCTGTACGCAACCGTCCGGTTTCCGTGGTTGGCTGCCAATTCAATTCAGTGTACCTGATTGGTTTAACTAAGTGCTGTATTATTTTTATTTCTCTCCCCGGTGCCTTTTCTATTTGGATAATCAGATGTCTAGTTTAGTGCGCCATTCACTTGTTATACTGCAGAGCGGTCTACGTGTTGATGACCGACTGAATCAAGCAAGAGACGTCATTCTGAACAACAAATACCAGGCCCGGGGAAATCCAATGGATAAAAATTCACCTTACGTAGAAGTAAATTTTCATCGTGGTACATGTGAGTACAAATTTTTTTATTTTTTTTTGCGAAAATGGACACAAATATTTTTAAAATGTTTCAACACATGCATCAAGCCGAAAATAAGCTTTGACACCATATTGCTCCCTCGATCCTTTCCAGTTTACAAGAACAGGAGGGACAACGCCTGGATCCGAGGAGTATGGATGACAATGTCTCAATCTGGGTGAGTAACACGGTAGATCCTCATAATGAATATTTCCATTTTATTTCTAACAGGGCTTGCCACTGGCGTTTAAACTTTATCTGGCGGGGGAGTTCCCTCCCATTCGTGCCCCGGAACGAAGACGAACTTGGAAGCTTATCATATCTGGGTCATTTTGAGTCCATTTGCATAAATCTCTACTCAGATGAGCACTGGTAAAGTTAGAATGTTGCCCATGTGGGGTATTAGAAAAGTGATGTTTTTGTCTTTTTCTTTATTATTGTTTTCTCTGACAAAAACTTAACATTTTACTCCTCAACAGATGTTTATTTATTAATTTATTATGTGGCTTTTGCGAGGAAAGCTTGATAGTGCATGAAATTTGCATGAATAAATAACTAAAAAATTCTGACCGAAAACAAATCAGCCAAAAAAAAAATGCCTTCGGGGAAAATGTTGTCACTCTGACGTCATCACGGTGACAGTCTTTGATTATGTTACATTTTCTGGCAGATTTATTTCCAACGGAATAGTCTGGTAAGTTTCAACTCCATAGTCCTAGAGATCAATAAAATGTTTCGGATGTGGGGTGGTTTCATCATTCCCGGCTGCGGTACATCTCAAATCGCCCTTGCCAGATAATTTTAAGGTCATTCCCAAACACTCCCACGATATATCATTGTCTACCAATGCCGTAGAATACGACAGCTCTAATTACATCATTGGATGACATCAAGGGTATCCCTTCTTGAGGATCGAATGCTCATACACGAAATTGCGTTCATGTGGTGAAACAAAGATCCAAAGTATCTAAGAAAATATACGACATCCACGTGTTGATCCGCTGATTTTCAGCCATTAGTTCGATTTTTAGCGAATAATCCAGAACTCATTGGAGTCAGCCGCCGTTTACAGAGGGGTTGTGCATTCTGCATGCATTTCTCAGGATACCCTCTTACTTGGAGCAAAACCCCAGTAAATGTAACATGAACAACTTTATAAAGACAAGCTGTTTTACTGAACTAGGAAAGAAAGGATCAACTGAACCAGCCACAGTCAACGAAATTTAATGCATTGATCCGTCAGGCTGCTTTCCACATTATTACAAATCTATATGTATCACTATCGCTTCACCGTATTTTAATTTCAGGAGTTCTGACTCGGCCAGAGGGATCACCTTTGCTGGGTAAGCATCCATATTGTTCACAATGTACACCAACTCACACCGATAATTGGACTGAGTAATGTGCCCAAAATATCTGAGCCGAAGCATACTGGGAAGACCATTAGTGTCTGTGGTGTGGGGTAATGGCATCGGAGCCTCTAAAACGGGTATATTGGACAGGCAGAATTAATATAGGCAAACCTGCCATGAAGTTTTAGATAAATAGTTTGAAGAATATTATATCTCTAACATATTTCTATTTCTTTCCAGGGGGGCTGCAAATATGAATTATCTTAACGCCAGCATTGTGCTAGGAGAGTCTCCGAATAAAGGGGAACCAGGAAGGAAAGGAGATGAGGTGTTTGAACGGTCATTCCCTATACCTTACACCCCGTAAGTTATGGGATTCAGAGACGAAAGAATATATGCCCGGTGACATACACGCTTAAAATGGAACAGTTGCCCGAAGAAACGCGTAATTTCTAAATTTATAATCTGTGTCCATTCAAGCTAGCCTCTCTATCTACTTAATTATCTCGTGTAGGTCTGGGAACTCAAGGTGACTTTCGACAAAACAAGCCTTTCTCGTGAAACGGTGCGAACAACTGCCACAGCAGTCTATCAGTTTCATTGTTTCGCAATAGAGGTATAAAATAGACCTATCTGTTCTCCGATTATTTGAGAGTTTGCTTGGAAATTAATTTACCTGTCCACCTGAAAACAAGTGAATGGCGCACTAAACTAGACATCTGATTATCCAAATACAATTGCTTTCTACTATTTAACTTTTAGGGATTTTTCAGTGATCGGATATCAACAGTATGGAACCCCGGTACAGGTGTATGAAACGTGGTTTAAATATTTTGGAACAACGACACAACGGAATGCCGGGGCTATAGGCTTCCAGAGACATTTTGCACGTCCCTCGTCTCCCATGAGTTCAATTCGAAATATTGACTGGGGTTTCGACGATGGGGTAGGTACATTCCACTGTAAACAATTGAGCCTGATAACAGTAAAGTTGCTTTCTCTTGAGTTGAAAAGCTGATAACATCAACTTCAGCAAAATAATGTTTACATTCGGAAGTTGATAACAACGTCATCAATTACATTTACAAAAGCTTATAACAGTATCAGCTGAAGAATGGTTAGAACAATCAGTACATTTCTCAAAGCTGAAAACAGACGTAACAACATTAACAGAATAATTGTTACATTTGAAAGCGGAGATCCACGGTACCAGCAGAAGAATGATACATTATTAAAAGTTAATACCTGCATTATCAGTTGAAAAATGAATACGTTTCTGAACATGTACAGGACACTGCTTGTCTTAAATAATAACTGGCACAACTCATATAACGTTTGAGATATGGCCAGTGCAAAGAAAAAAGGTCGTCGGGACACTTCACCCAGCGGTTTTTGTAGGATATGCTTTGTTCATGCTTGGAACACTTACAATTTCAGCCATATTTGGGATGTCAGTTTCACTACCGAACATACCATATAATAAAATGTGTTGATCAAATTTCGTCTCACCAAGAACAAGTATTATTACTTCTTCTTATTTCAATAAGTATGGTACGGCGCATCACGCTGGGCACACCGGTTCTCGTCAGATCACCGAAGTTAAGCAGCGTTGAGCTCGGTCAATACTTGGATGGGTGACCGGGTGCTGTACTGGCTGGGCTGATCAGTGTCCTGAAAAATAGGAACTCTGGACACTCTCGTGTTCTGGCACATGTAGGCACCGTCATGATATGACTGAAACAATGTTGAAAACGACGTTAAATCCTACTCACTCACTCACTCCTTACTTCAATAAGCTTTTCCACAATTAGGCATAAACAGGTATGAACTTCTTTTGACTCAGTTTTCATTTACTTGGCCGGAATTGTGTAGAATTATTATATTTAAAGAATATATAGCCTAAATTAATGTTGGCTGAGTAAGAAATAAATGATTCAGAACGGAATAAATGATTCAGAGCCAAATGAAATGGGGAGAATATTGGATGAAGCCGATTGCTCAATATCTTACAGTTCCTCATATGGTTATATATGCGGATCAGTACATTGAGGCATTGACTACCCAGCAACTATAAATTACTTTTTAACAATTACATGAATTATTTGTGTATAACAGAAATGTACACAAAAACTAACTCAGTTCTCAGTGTATAATGAGCGCCTCTAAACTCCAGTAATATGCACATCACATTCGAAAATGATCGACAAACGCATTCAAAGGCGACAACTGGACAATAGTTGCGGTGGAAGAGAAAAAGAAAAAAAAAATAATTTAACAATAACAATAGGCATCGTTGTTCTCTCTGTTTATATTTCACCTGTATATGTTCATGATATGAAAGAACATAATTCAAATTTAATCCATCCATCTCAATGTTCAAACCTCTTCCCTTTCATATTGATAAGACTAAGTCATCATCTTGAGTTAACCCTACGTGGCCTGAGGGGGGGGGGGGAAATGCCCCCCTAGTGAACTTTTCTCTGCTGCTCCGAAACGACAAAACTGAAGAGGCTGAAACTTGGTGACTTTTAAGCTGATCTTATTGGGGTCATTTTGAGCCTAGTTTCATATACTCCCGGGCAGAGGATCATGGGTAAATTCAAAATGGCAGCCATGTGGTATACGCGAAAGTCGTGTTTTTCAATCTTTTCGCTCCATTTCTTCACATTTTCCTTGCCTAAAAGGCTTTAAAAGTATTTTATTTTTGCACAACTAATTATTCTATATTTTATTTGATTTTTTTCGAGAGAAAAATCGGAAAGATGAAAATTTTGAAAAATCGACCCCAAAAAGGCTGAAAAATGGCTTCCGAGAAGATGGCGTCACTGTGACGTCATCATGGCGGCCGTCTTGGATTTTTTTTACATTTTCTGGTAGAGCTTGAATCAAAGATATTGTGTGGTAAATTTCAGCGCTCTAGCCTTAGTGGTAGAGAGAAAAAAAGGGGGGTGGGCACTTTCCGCCCCCCCTCCCCCCAAGCTGCGATACACCCCAAATCGCCCAGGCCAGATAGGGTTGAAGGGACAAATTCTGGAATGTATGTGATGTGTGTCTCCAAAATGGATTTTACTTTATTAAAATAATATGACAGTGAAACGTTCGCAATATGCCGACAAAACAATCCACAAATATTATTAATTACTGACTGGGACAATCACGCCTATCCAGATTATTACAGATCTGCTTAAAAATAAAAAAAACACTTGAATTTAATACAGGTACTGTTCCTCTGAAGAACTAGTCAGAACCACCACAATTATGCAAACGTAATAATACCATTATCATTCTATTTTTGTTTTTTTTTTTCTCATATTAGCGAGAAAAATATATTACCGGGTAAAAAGCTGTTGTCTGAAAATGTTGAACATTTGAATATAGGTTGGCCAGGGCAATCGAATGTTCGACGGGGCTGAACACGACCAAAATTTCACTCTTCCAAGCGACGGTGACAAAACACAGACATTCCGGGATGTTGATGGTTCGGTGACTGGGAGGCCTGATACAATGATTCTGACCAATCGCCCATTCCATCTCACAGACAAGTGTGACGTCAGAGAGAACTGGGACCTGGCCGCTTGTCCCTACAGATATGGAAAGGTACTTTGTGTGCTCCTTTGAAATTTCTGCAAAAAACATCAATCTGTATGGAACATGTGAATACCATACATGTATAATGTTTATATCAGTACGTTTTCTAACAGTTCCTGGCATTGATTCATTTACATGTATACAACTCTTAATAATACCAGTGGCATCTAATTAATGAAAGATCCGATTGATATAACGACGAACGTGTCAAAGGGAAGGCGTTCGCTTCAGGTGAGTGCAAAGGACATAAACTAAAGCATATTTACCCTAAAGAAGCTACAAGGATATGATTACACATGTATATACAATAATCCTAATATTGTTCAATAGTCACAGGTGCTCTCTCACTCCTTACAGCTCAGAGTAACAGGTAGCGGATTCACAGCGAATCACAGCGCACCTTTCATGATAAGAGACGATATAAACAACATCAAGGAAGATCGCACCCTCACCGATACTGATTTCCTTGTAATATTGGGAGGTCTCTACAGCTATACTCTTCACTGGACCACATCCACTCCCAACACTATTATCATTAAAGGCAAAGGCGTGGCAAAGTGAGTATCACCATCTCTGTTTGGGAATTATTCGTCTTATTATGAAATGATTTTGACAGAGAAAGATGAATTGGTAGTCAGCTGGAGTCGAACCCACGACCCCTTCTAAACGCGCCGATGCTCTACCGACTGAGCTACATGTATGACGGCTCATAGATATTACATCATTGGTTTGTCCCTGTGATGGCTAACCTTCTCTCTTGGTGTTACATTGTGCGTAACTGACTTTATAATTAAGAAATGCCGCCACTGAGAATATACGTATGAAGTTTGACAGAGAAAACATAATAGCCGGTGTCGTGAGTTCGAATCCCGCTAACGACCAATTTATTCCGTCTCTCCACAAAATCATGTATGTATGCTCAGTGGCTATAACAAATAATCAGTTCTTGTCTTATTATATATCTGCATCGATGGTATCAAATCGATGATTTTTCCTGTATCTGATTCGAACTACAATACACGATATATTTGTTACCTATAAATATTTAATAGATTGTGGTTAATGTGCAATAAATAAAAATTTGAGTGCTGTTGACGGATTGATAAAAACATTCCACGTTTTTTGCTTTTATCATTTGGAAAATCTGATAATATTAAGTTTTGTATAAGTACCTTGATTAGAGTGGCTTCACGTTCGCAGAGATTACCCAGTGCGCATAGGGATCTGTCTTCCACTTGATGCAACCTTTGAGCTGAAAAGGTCCCGACCCTATAATACCCTTGCGGACGGATGGACGGCGGTCAGTAACATGTCTGAAATAGATGCTGATGTAACCGGCCAAAAGTACTACTGGGACTCAAATACCGGGTAATTGTTACTTCCAACACTATTCACTGGTAGCGAAGATTATATTCATAATGCAACTTTTAAAAAGTAGTCTTTGATGAACTAGTGTAGTTTGCATGTATTTCAAATTATCTCGCTCCTTAGTCTCTGTTTGATGTGCAGAAAATATAGTTTAAACACCGATGAATCTAACGTATAACTGAGATGGAACTATTGGAGTAAGATAGGATGCCAGCCCGAAGTCATGATGGTACTAACATTATTGGAAATTATATAAATAGAAAAAGCAACACCACATAGCCAGCTATTTTCACCAGGGATGTATGCGCCTGCGTCAAATAAGGCGGTCGTCCCAGTCAACCATCAGATACAAGATTTATGACTACGTATAGAAATTTATAATGTGTTGTTGTATACAGATTTACATTTTTCTCTATTTATTTTCTTAGCTGTTGATATCACCAGAAAGTATATTATATAAGCATTCTAGGGGCTTACTAATACTGTAAATGAACTATTTTCTGACTTCCATTTTATGGCAAAAGTTATCACCTCTGTTACATGTTAACACATAGGGCGGATTGAAATATCGCACTTTTTCCTGTTCTTAACCAAAATAAAATGCATTTTAGTTGATTTTTGTAATCTAACCGTTGAATTTACTGAAAGTTTATTTGTTCTGGAGTACAAATATCTAAATTAATTTGGCTTGTGACCAAACCTAATCAGTGTCCCTGTCTCAATATCATCCGTTAACCGCGTACTCTAATACCTTTTACTTTAAAGGCTGTTATTTGTGAAAATGATGCACGACTCTGTGTTCCCCACTGATGGTCAAATGAAATCTTGTCCTGGTGAAATTTGTGACATCATCACTGTCACCGTTAAAAATGGAACGAAGTCAGACTCGGACTGTTCCGGAAGGGCATATGGACCTTACAAGATGACGGTCACGGTATAGTATAAACTTTTGGTTACGCAATCCTCATGTTCCTAATTGACACAGGATTTACCTGGGCTGTTTTCGAATGAATTATCGGCTTTTCGCGGTGTTTGATTCGACATGCGATATGCTTATCAGCTTGAAAAGAAAAGCTATTTGACGAGCGCTGAAATTAAAACCAATCAGAACTCAAACTTTACAGCTCACTGCGTTATTTATATATCTAGAACTTCAAAAACTGGAAGCTACCTTTACCACCGATGAAAATTGGGACCTATATCCGGGTATTCTATTTATTTTAAGTAATGTGAGTTATACGATAACTTAGTTATGCCTAGAATAATCATAATTGGAACACACTATTAGAATATTAAAAAGAAATGTTCCCAAAACGATATAATCAACCGATCTGCTTTTCCCAAAATCACCCAGTAGGGTGGGCCATTGTAGCATTCTTTGACCATCAGAGTTATCGGGGAAATCGACCTTTCAAAATGAATATACTCGGATTCAGTTCAAACCACCAAGAATGCTGCAGTATTCTTTCTCTAAAACATCCCCTAAAACATTTCCACCCACCCAATCCGACATTGAATATTCAGCCGTTGTCAAAATGGGAATTTCAACACCAATAAATAAAAGAAAAGTTTCGTGCGACAGTTACCATGAATTTCAAATATAAATCAAATTGAAACAAAAAATTCAATCAAATTATGGTTTCCTTCAAAGTACATTGGCCGAGATGAGAGCTGGAGCTTATTCACATATTTATAGGACCCAGTTCAATCCTCTATCAGCTTGACTTAAGCGGTATTGCTAGGATTGAATGTGCAAGTCGTGTTCAGTATGATGGATTTATGTTGGTCTAAAGGTGGGCATGTATGGTGTCGTAGCCTTAGGCTAGTTCCATTTTAATCCAAGTTCTTTAATATACATGCGGAACAATTATTCCCCTAAATACTATTATGACAAATTTATTCGCCTGGAAATGATTCATAACATTTTATCTGGAGATATTTCATAAAAAAATGTTCCATAATGTGTGTCTTCTTAGTTCTAGGTATGGCGGTAACTACATCGTCTCAAACATAAAACTTCGAAATAGAAAGATTACCATTCACATTTAATCTGTTGTATGAGCTCAATTGAAAATTGTAAAATAACGAAATTTATAGATTTTTGACTGAATATTGACTGATGTGGACGAGTCGTATTTTTGTGTGACGACAACGAGAGGGTGAAGAGTTTACGAATCCGTAGTCGCCACACAAAAATAGGACTGGTCTCGTCCGCATCAGTCAATATTCAGTCAATGAACTATTATTTTTATAGACCTGACATATAAGAGTGTACAGAGTAGAACATATATAGAGTAGCATATAAGAACACCAGAAATAGTTTTAAGACAACATAAAGTTGCAACTATATTTCACTAATCTACTATAACATCCATAGTAAAATTGAGATTGAATCGTGGGTAAATATATGAATATATAAGAGTAAAACGGCCTTGAAATATTTTGACAGCTCTCTGAAGAGAACATTTTGTAACATTCGCGCAAGGTAAACAGTCAAACTTCATTTGAAAAGAGCAAAATGTTAAAATGTACAGTTATTCGACGTGGATATTGGGGTATTTTCGCGTACATATTGGTCGAAATCTAAACCAAAGGCATTTAGAGAATCAAGCTGTATTCTCTCGCCGCAGCGGTTCTTTTTCTCCAGATTTTTCGACTTTCAAATTTTCAAAAGACTGGTTTCCTACAACACACTGTTGTCACAACTGAAAAAAAAGATATGATATGGGAAAGTCTGTGTCATGACCTTATGGATTTGTGCAACAGGTATATTCCAGGTCGATCTGAAGGGAAAATAATCAGATAAGATAAAATGTATCGCCCGAGATAAACAGCCTTTGCAGACCAACAATACCGTCGACATACATAAATGAAGATGATCACATAAGAACATTAATAAACCAACTATGTAAATAGTAGATCTACTGGGAAACGGACACACACTGCAATATTGGGGTTTCACACATGACCAAATACCCGCCCGTTTGGATCAACAGGCCCTTAGACTTGTTCCCCAGTTCCATTCGTATTTGAGAAAACTTACTCAAACTATCGGAATACGGACATATTTTGTTCAGTGTGTGTGGTGGGGAGGGGATTACCCTCATATCGTTTGTTCCCATCCCTGTTTCAGCAGTCTAATCCACTCACTCAAATATTCCTCTTCACATCTTCATTCTTTTGAATATGATATATCAAAAAAATTTCGCCGAGATGTAAACACGGGGTGCTTTGTTGACCGCTTTCGTTCTTGTAATTCGTGTTCCTTCGTTGCTAGGAGATACTGTCCAATAAGTAAGCGTCCGTTATGGGAGAATACTGGATGCGCGTCCGAATGTTATCAGTATGATACTGTTGCATCGGGGTATAATAATACTTGGCATTAAGGTAGACCGCTGTTGAATTTGAACTGGATTTTGGATATTTTTCACTGTCTTGTCCTGTTTTTCCTGAACGTTATCTCCATTATCCAGAATAAGTTATTGGGATTTCCTTCAAGCTGTTTTAGCTGACAATTTTGCCTGGCAACATCCAATCAACTTGACCAAGTTTGAAAGACCTTGTGATTATCTTCCGGCAATTAGAAAAAGGTTAAATACTATTTATATGATTTTTTTTCATGAATATGCTTCAAAATCAGAGCTAATCCCATGGTTTCACAATTATGAAATGGAGCATTGGTCCGTCCACTCAACATTGTCCAGAGCTAAATAATGCGCACGAATCAATTTGTTTTTGTCATATTACACAACAATGAATTCAAATCACACATGTTCAACCTGTTAAATACTAGGTCTATTATTCACACTAGCGGTCTGTCTTGAATATACTCACACGATATCTTTCTTTGACCTCCATCACAACAGGATGACACAAGCAAGATAAATATGCCGGATGTATTGCCAAAAACGAGTTCGTCCCCACCAGAGGTGAGTAGCCTAGTGTTGGCCTATGCTTCGTGTTGTTTTTCGAACGGAAGCAGCTTTAATCTAATGGAAGATAACATATAATGATTAGACATTGCACAGTACTGAACGTTGCTTCAATTGTCAGATGTTGAAAAATGCTGGGGTTTTAACGAAATTGCTTGCAGATAATTTTCTCCTAAACTGTTTCATAGGATAATGATATAAGAAGGGCATACCACTAGCATCGCAAGAAATACCCATAACAGTATTTTCGTTATTTTGGGATTACACTATCTTAGTATCTCAGATTCTAGTGCTGAAAATTGGTGCTGCCTTACTCTAGAGGTAGCTGGTCGCTGGTTCTGATCAGCACTAGAATCTGTGCTATACTAAGATAGCGTAATCCCCAAAAATGACGAAAATAGTGTTATACTATCACTTTCTAAATGATCCAAGAAAGCAAATACCCATGAATATACCTATATACCTAAGTGCATTCACTTCCCATTTACTGGTGAGACTGCTAACGCACGAAAAACACATCAAGAGGTCAAAGGTGTTAGACTTAGAATAAGTATATATTTATGGAACTGTATTCTGTGAAAAATATATAAAACACTGTTTCAGGGATATGGGGCAGGGCCTACTCGTCCGTTTCAAACACGCCAACCAATCGACGGTGGATTCGGTGAATGGACTGTGTGGGGACCATGCTCTGTCACATGTGGTGGTAAGCCTTTAGCTTCCACTTTCATTTTAAGCAGAGAGTATTTTATTTCAAGTGGAAAAAGTTGATAAAAATTTTCGCACTGTCATAATTTTGCCTGTTTTACTGCCTGCTAAAAGCAGTGCTCCGATAGTCCTCGGTGAAGCATGTTAGCGAAAAGTGAACTGAAATACAATTTGCATCTATTGAGAACAAACGCCATGCTTCCCGTCAGTACCAGCGGGCTTAGGTTATTCGTTCCGGCCAATGTATGAACAAATCGAAAACCTTAGGGTCTTTGTCAGGGCATCTTCAGAGGTTAACAAATCGTGACTTTCACCTTGTTTCATGATCCAAAGGCTAGTACTTCAAAGTTCAGTTTCCTTTTAACAGTATAACAAAGAACAGAAATGCCAAAAATACGGTCACCATAATGGTTAAGAAAATATGGCAGTCATAAGTATGTGCATCATATCATACTCATAACAATGAAAACATTGGGCGATTTGACTTTTTAGCCCACCATCACCAGATGGTGGGCTGTTCAAATCGCATTTTGTCCGTGGTCCGTCGTCCGTCGTCCGTCCGTAAACAATTTCTTATTATCGCGATTTCTCAGGAACTACTGCATGGATCTTTCTCAAATTTGGTACACAGGTTCTCCTTGGGGTCTAGTTGTGCAAGATACCTTTTCTGGTCCGATTCGAAAATCCAATATAGCCACAAGGCGGCCATCTTGGATTTCCCCATGAAACCTTGTTATCGCGATTTCTCAGGAACTACTGCATGGATCTTTCTCAAATTTGGCACACAGGTTCCCCTTGGGGTCTAGTTGTGCAAGATACCTTTTCTGGTCCGATTCGAAAAATCAATATGGCCACCAGGCAGCCATCTTGGATTTCCCCATGAAACCTTTTTATCGCGATTTCTCAGGAACTGCGGCATGGATCTTTCTCAGATTTAGTACACAAGTTCCGCTTGGGGTCTAGTTGTGCAAGACACCTTTTCTGGTCCGATTCGAAAATCCAATATGGCCACAAGGCGGCCATCTTGGATTTCCTCATGAAACCTTGTTATCGCGATTTTTCAGGAACTACTGCATGGATCTTTCTCAAATTTGGTACACAGGTTCCCCTTGGGGTCTAGTTGTGCAAGATACCTTTTCTGGTCCGATTCGAAAATCCAATATGGCCACCAGGCAGCCATCTTGGATTTCCCCATCAAACATTGTTATCGCGATTTCTCAGGAACTGCTGCATGGATCTTTCTCAGATTTGGTACACAGGTTCCTCTTGGGGTCTAGTTGTGCGAGATACCTTTCCTGGTCCGATTCGAAAATCCAATATGGCCATCAGGCAGCCATCTTGGATTTCCCCATGAACCGTTTTATCGCTATTTCTCAGGAGCTACTACATGGATCTTTCTCAAATTTGGTACACAGGTTCCCTTTGGGGTCTAGTTGTGCAAGATACCTTTTCTGGTCCGATTCGAAAAATCAATATGGCCACCAGGCAGCCATCTTGGATTTCCCCATGAAACCTTTTTATCGCGATTTCTCAGGAACTGCGGCATGGATCTTTCTCAGATTTAGTACACAGGTTCCGCTTGGGGTCTAGTTGTGCAAGACACCTTTTCTGGTCCGATTCGAAACTCCAATATGGCCACAAGGCGGCCATCTTGGATTTCCCCATGAAATCTTCTTATCGCGATTTCTCAGGAACTACGTCATGGATCTTTCTCAAATTTGGTACACAGGTTCCCCTTGGGGTCTAGTTGTGCAAAATACCTTTTGTGGTCCGATTCGAAAATCCAATATGGCCACCAGGCAGCCATCTTGGATTTCCCCATGAAACTTAGTTATCGTCATTTCTCAGTACTGCATGGATCTTTCTCAGATTTGGTACACAGATTCTCCTTAGGGTCTAGTTTTGCAAGATACCTTTTTCGGTCCGAATCGAAAATCCAATATGGCCACAAGGCGGCCATCTTGGATTTCCCCGTGAAACCTTGTTATCGCGATTTCTCAGGAACTACTGCATGGATCTTTCTCAAATTTGGTACACAGGTTCCCCTTGGGGTCTAGTTGTGCAAGATAACTGTTCTGGTTCGATTCGAAAATCCAAAATGGTCACAAGGCGGCCATCTTGGATTTCCCCATGAAACCTTGTTATCGCGATTTCTCAGGAACTACTGCATGGATCTTTCTCAAATTTGGTACACAGGTTCCCCTTGGGGTCTAGTTGTGCAAGATACCTTTTCTGGTCCGATTCGAAAAATCAATATGGCCAGCAGGCAGCCATCTTGGATTTCCCCATGAAACCTTTTTATCGCGATTTCTCAGGAACTGCGGCATGGATCTTTCTCAGATTTAGTACACAAGTTCCGCTTGGGGTCTAGTTGTGCAAGACACCTTTTCTGGTCCGATTCGAAAATCCAATATGGCCACAAGGCGGCCATCTTGGATTTCCTCATGAAACCTTGTTATCGCGATTTTTCAGGAACTACTGCATGGATCTTTCTCAAGTTTGGTACACAGGTTCCCCTTGGGGTCTAGTTGTGCAAGATTCCTTTTCTGGTCCGATTCGAAAAATCAATATGGCCACAAGGCGGCCATCTTGGATTTCCCCATGAAATCTTGTTATCGCGATTTCTCAAGAACTGCGGCATGGATCTTTCTCAGATGTAGTACACAGGTTCCGCTTGGGGTCTAGTTGTGCAAGACACCTTTTCTGGTCCGATTGGAAAATCCAATATGGCCACCAGGCAGCCATCTTGGATTTCCCCATGAAACATTGTTATCGCGATTTCTCAGGAACTGCTGCATGGATCTTTCTCAGATTTGGTACACAGGTTCCCCTTGGGGTCTAGTTGTGCAAGATACCTTTTCTGGTCCGATTCGAAAATCCAATATGGTCACCAGGCAGCCATCTTGGATTTCCCCATGAAAACTTTTTATCGCGATTTCTCAGGAACTGCTGCATGGATCTTTCTCAGATTTGGTACACAGGTTCCTCTTGGGGTCTACTTGTGCAAGACACCTTTTCTGGTCCGATTCGGAAATCCAATATGGCCACGAGGCGGCCACCTTGGATTTCCCCATGAAACCTTGTTATCGCGAGTTCTCAGGAACTACTGCATGGATCTTTCTCAAATTTGGTACACAGGTTCCCCTTGGGGTCTAGTTGTGCAAGATATCTTTTCTGGTCCCATTCGAAAATCCAATATGGCCAATAGGCAGCCATCTTGGATTTCCCCATGAAACCTTGTTATAGCGATTTCTCAGGAACTGCTGCATGGATCTTTCTCAGATTTGGTATACAGGTTCCTCTTGGGGTCTAGTTGTGCAACATACCTTTTCTGGTCCGATTCGAAAATCCAATATGGCCACAAGGCGGCCATCTTGGATTTCCCCATGAAACCTTGTTATCGCGATTTCTCAGGAACTGCAGCATGGATCTTTCTCAAATTTGGTACACAGGTTCCCCTTGGGGTCTAGTTGTGCAAGATATTTTTTTCTGGTCCGATTCGAAAATCCAATATGGCCACCTGGCAGCCATCTTTGATTTCCCCATGAACCTTTGTTATCGTGATTTCTCAGGAAGTACTTCATGGATCTTTCTCAAATTTGGTACACCGGTTCCCCAGTGGGTCTAGTTGTGCAAGATACCTTTTTCGGTCCGATTCGAAAATCCAATATGGCCACTAGGCGGCCATCCTATGTTTCCCCATGAAACTTTATCGTGATTTCTCAGAAAGTATTGCCTGGATCTTTCTCAAATTCGGTACACAGGTTCCCCTTGGGGTCTAGTTGTGCAAGATACCTTTTCTGGTCCGATTCGAAAATCCAATATGGCCACCAGGCAGCCATCTTGGATTTCCCCGTGAAACCTTTTTATCGCGATTTCTCAGGAACTGCTGCATGGATCTTTCTCAGATTTAGTACACAGGTTCCGCTTGGGGTCTAGTTGTGCATGATACCATTTCTGGTTCGATTCGAAAATCCAATATGGTCACAAGGCGGCCATCTTGGATTTCTCCATGAAACCGTATTGTCATTTCTCAGAAAGTATTGCCTGGATCTTTGTCAAATTCGGTACACAGGTTCCCCTTGGGGTCTAGTTGTGCATGATGCCTTTTCTGGTTCGATTCGAAAATCCAATATGGTCACAAGGCGGCCATCTTGGATTTCTCCATGAAACTTATTGTCATTTCTCAGAAAGTATTGCATGGATCTTTCTCAAATTTGGTACAAAGGTTCCCCTTGGGGTCTAGTTGTGCAAGATATCTTTTCACAGGTTTTCCTTGGAGTCTAGTTGTGCAAGATACCTTTTCTGGTCCGATTCGAAAATCCAATATGGCCAAAAGGCGGCCATCTTGGATTTCTCCATGAAACCTTGTTATTGCTTTTTCTTGGGTACTACTCCATGGATCTTCCTCAAATTCGGTACACAGGTTCCCCTTGAGGTCTAGTTGTGCAACATACTTTTTCTGGGCCGATTCGAAAATCCAATATGGCCACCAGGCAGCCATCTTGGATTTCCCCGTGAAACCTTTTTATCGCTATTTCTCAGGAACTACTACATGGATCTTTCTCAAATTTGGTGCGCAGGTTCCCTTGGGGGTCGAGTTGTGCAAGATGCCTTTTTTGATCCGATTCGAAAATCCAATATGGCCACAAAGCAGCCATGTTGGATTTCCCCATGAAATTTTGTTGTCATGATTTCTCAGAAAGTACTGCATGGATCTTTCTCAAATTTGGTACACAGGTTCCCGTTGGTCTAGTTTTGCAAAATAACCTTTCCTCGTTCGATTCGAAAATCCAATTTGGCCACCAAGTGCCCATCTTGGATTTCCACTTGAAACATAGTTATCGTGAATTCTCAGGAACTACTTCATGGATCTTTCTGGTATTTTGTACACAGGTCCCACATGGGGCCTGGTTGTGCAAAATACCATTTTTGGTCCGATTCGAAAATCCAAGTTACGCTGAATTGTTACGTCGCATCACATGAGTCGGCGGATCAAACGGTGGGACATATTCTAAAAAGTGACTATAGAGAATATCCATACCTTCACCTTCCATATCAAGAGGTTCCAATAATTCGGAATTAAAATGTATTTCTTCAAATTTTAAATCAGTTTTCTTTAGTTCAGTGAACTGCCCCACTGTTTCGTCTGCCGACGGGTCGGCTACATGAAGGGATGCCACTCTTGTGACACAACGTTACAACTCGACAACTGTAGACTTCTGCGTGTTTCATCAGGATTCAGACACTTTCGAAGTTTCAACATTACTGCGCGGATCCCTTCAGTATTAAATATTGTACCATCTTACTGTTTTCGAGCATGGTATCTTAAAAGAGATATCTCAAACTAGCCCAGTAAACGGATTCGTTCCTAATTATAAAATCTTAAGTATGTTTCATAGATCATGCCAAAGGGTCGAGGAGATTTGTCTTCGCTTCCAGTACCCAAAGATGACACGTGCAAAAAAAAACCTACGAAACGAAGACGAAAGATCCTCCGGACATTCACTTTTAGACTAACTTTTCTCTTGTACTATAACAACCGACATAAGTACAGTTTCTAGAAATCTTGAAACTCCTTAAACTTAGAAAGATGATATCGTGTTGTTTTCCAGTGTCCCTTTTTCGATCAGATTCGAAATTCTGTAAACAAAATTACAAATCAATCTTTTGTTCTTAGTAACAATGGACAAAAAGATCCTCTTGTCATTAGCTTACAATTATCGGACAATGGTGGGCGCCAAGATCCTTCAGGATCTCTCGTTCTTGCTTGAAATTCGTTAAATCAAATTTTTATTTTCATTTTTCAATTAACGAGTTTTTTCAAGAAAGGAGAGAAAGGTTGTCAAAGTTTAAAATATATTTTCAGCTTTTCATTATAATCTTTGTTGATAATAAATCTGAATAGTACAATAGAATAGAAATAATGTTTTCATAGGCGTGCTCAATGTTTATTTTACGCACGGTTAGTGTGGCAATGTTTTATAAATTAAATCACTTGATTTGATTATGAACTATATAGAAGAGTATATTTGGAGCTAAGAATTTGGTCATGCTCTACGAGAACCTCTGCGCAATTTTTTGCCATCGAATAAGGTCTTAAAAAAAGACTGATCCGACTCACTTCCTATGTATTTCTAAATTAGAGAAATACAATCAAACCTGTCAGATCACATTTTTGTTAACCTACATGATGTTGTCAGAGTTCTAAAATTGAGAAATAATGTTTTCATATGCGTGCTCAAATGGTTATCTTACGCATGCACGGTTAGTGTGGGAAGTTTATATTTTATAAAATTTCCCACGCTAACCGTGCGTAAAATAACCATTGAACACGCATATGAAAATATTATTTCTTAAATAAGCCTGGTAACCCCTGAATTTTAACCCTTGTAGTATTCAAACCTGTAATTGGGATAACTCCTTTGTTTGTCTCCTCGACATTCATTCTCCGAAGAGCAGCTTTCGATCTAATGATAAGGAACACCTTGCAGTTTTCTTTGGTCGACCAGTACTATTTAACAAGACTTTCTGGGTAGCAGCTCCGACCTCATATAACAGTTTACCCTCCGAATGTTAGAAAAAGCAAAAGCTTACAAAGTTTTAAAACAGCAAGTTATATATTTAATCAAGGGAATTTCAATAGATCAGATCATTTTACCTAATGTAGTGTACTTCATATATTGCCTACGTGATTTTTAAAGATGCAGTTTTCAATATATATGAAACTGATAAATATTCCGAATCAGTGTATATATAATTGTGATTCTATTCCTATTCATTTTAGCCCTCGAATTTCACCCCAAAAAAAGAGTCACTTCTCCTATTGATGTTATTGGGTTTAAATACAATGTATTATTATAAATACCGGGTCCTTACTAAAATTCCAGACATATGCGGAAATCCCAACCGGCATGCCACAAATTTACTATAAGTGATAGAAACCTCAGTGAAAAACTTAACATACCTGGACATAAGAAACATCTGTCTACCTCGTTGGAATCCATAATGAGGACATTCATTAGGTTGAATTTATATCACTTATGCATTCAGGTGGAGAAAAAGTGAAGACGCGGGCATGTGATAACCCGATACCACAACATGGCGGAGCGCTGTGTGTTGGGGACAGGGTCCTGAAGGAGGCGTGCGGAACGAGCACTTGCTAGATATACAGAGAGGATTTAGAACTTCCGAGAGCTGACAAGAGAACCGATCAAGATTAATATTATTTCGCTAAATTACTTACATTATTTTCTCTCATATACGGAGCAAAACGGGATGCCAGCGTTTCAAGTCAAAACTTGAAGCGATCTTTCAGAACTCTTCAAATGGTCCTAACCTCTATCAACATCGTGTATACACAGAGTATTGAACAACATAATGTTACTGATTCGACCTTTTCGATCGCTTTTTTTCAAATTTGTCTTCAAATGATTGATGCCTATCAATGTTATGTATCCATACAGTATTTCACGAGATGATATTACTGCGTCCTGGAGCTCTCTTTCACTGGTTAATTTGTGACAATATATTGCATCCGTAGAGATATTACTTACAATGTTGCACGAGACATCGATTTTTAGTTAGCATCTTGCTAGCATTATTCCCGATCAATAGAATATATCCAAAGAGTATTGCACGAGATAATATTACTGTGTTGATATTTTAGATAGTATTTTGCAACTGTGTCTATGCAAAAGGTTCATCCCTATCGGTATCATGTACAGTATAACGTCGCCAGTTCCGACCCACCAAAGTAAAGTTCTCATCGGTTTCAAAATGAAATGGTTTAATTGGCAAAATCATTATCAGGATCGCAGTAATTTATTAACAAAGTAACTTAACTGGGGATGAAATGAACTGTAGGGAATATATGATTACATTTCTGAATGAGAGGTGTCAGTTCCGACCCACGGTTCTCAGTTCCGATCCAACCTTGCTTTGACATGGACCTTTGACCCAGATATATACAAATGTAATCGACAACATGATAACATTTTCTCCAAAACAGGGTCCCAGTTGGATATTTCATTTTGCATGTCTTTATCTCATAAATAAAGGCCTACATTGGCGTTAAAGAATGCGAGTTGGGGGTGAGTGACATGGTCCAGCTGATCATATTGGCAAGATAGATTGGACACTGAAAATTCTCCGATGACTTATAAGCGCATACTCACTGGAAGAAATATTCAGTCGCTATTAGTTTTATTTATTTTACCACTGAATAGCAGATTAACCCTACCTGGCCTGAGGGGGGGGGGGAGGGGGCATTATGGCCCCACCTACTAAACTTTCTGCGCTATCTCCGGAACGAAGAAAAATGGAGTGCTGAAACTCCCGGACTTTATAGTTTATCATATCGGGGTCATTTTGAGCACATTTGCATAACCCCCCGGAGGAGAGGATCATGGGTAAATTCAAGATGGCGGCCACGTGGTGTACCAGAAAAGTGATGTTTTTGTCACATTTCTTCAAAATTTCTGCTTTTCCGCGATGAAAAGTGGGCAAAAACTATTTTATTTCACATCACATTAATATTTACTAATTTATCATACAGTTTTTGCGGAGAAATTACGTAAATAAGAAATTCGGAAAATCCGACCGAAAAATCGACCAAAAAATGTCGTTTTTGAAAATGACGTCACAGTGACGTCATCAAAGCGGCCATCTTGGATTTTTTTTACATTTACTGGTAGAGCTTGATCCAAGGGTATAGTGTGGTAAGTTTCAGCCCCCTAGCTCAAGGGATAAGAAAAATAATTAGGGGGGGGGGCCATTTCGGGCCCCCCCAGGCCTGGACAGGTCCCAAAAAGCCCAGGGCAGATAGGGTTAAAGAAAAGCAATGCCAATCAGCACTCGATTGACGAATTTACGAGCTGTACGCTGCGTTCGCCAGACCTTTTCAGGCCATGGTACGACCCAGTTTGGCCATCCATGGATGATGATGGATCGGAACTGGCTCCGTCAGTTGTTGTCATCGATGGAACGGGTAACCTTTAGAGTGACACTAGAGTGAATAAAGTTATGGTAGATACGTTGTACCATATGATAAATAAATATTCGAGAAACAAAACATCAACACACTGATCGGATGCGCCAGCAGACCACACGTTTTCTTCATGACGGCGGGTCATGATGTTTGTACTCGGACCGATTTAGTTGTATGGATGGAGTGGATCTATCAAGCTATCTCCTAACAAAACCAATGAATGCATATTCCAATTTAACCGTGATTCTAAGGTTGGTCAACTTATTCGAATGCACCAAATATTTAAGATTTCGCGTGTTCTTGGTTGTGACAAGAAGCAATGTCTTGGAAATTGGGTCGGAACTGACACTGGATCGGAAATGGCGACGTGACTGTACCCACAAAGTATTGCACGAGATAATATTTTTATCGATCGTTTAGGTAGCATTTTTGCCACTGTCTTTTTGACGAAGTTAATCCTTATCAATATCGTGTATCGAAAGATATTGCACGAGATACTATTACTCTGTCCATTTTTTTAGATTATGTTGCAACTCTTCCAGCGTTTACTATTATCAATAGGGTATATTGATGTGTCGATATATTTTTGATAACATTTTGAAACAGTCTGTTCAAATGGTTATCTCCAGAAATTATAATTGTATGTCCACGCACATTGCACCTTCTGCCGGCTTCTTTTATGTGTGACCACTTCCCCTGTCTTGAGATGTCAGCTAAAGAATATAAGATAGAATCTCTGTTCACCAGGATGTTTCGAACGCATGTACCGCTCGGAAAAGATTGAATTTGGATGCAAAATATAATATATTGAATATGTAATCTGCCTGAGATTCGGTGAATTTTGTGGGGGAGAGCGGGGGGCTTGTGACGGGAGTGAAGTGGCACACTTCAATTATCTAGCAAGCGATCTTTTTTTTCTAAGTCACACCGATTCATCTCTGAGAGGTAATATCAAGCTTTCGAACACCTTTTAAACTGGAACGCGTGCCGTGGAGTGTCAATCACGAATACTGGGTGTCAATTTACGGCAGTATCCAAAGCCTCAGAAAACATAGGACCGTGTTAGAAAATTATTCCCTTGAGGATAGTTGAGCAGACGTGACACATCTCCTTCATGGGTGACCCACTTCTCCCCCAATTGTTACATTTTCGTGTTGTGATTCTCTGTCGCGTTTCCTATAGGGTAGTTGAGGTGAATGTCTTGTTCTTTTCAGCAAACCAATGCTTTGAAAGTTCATGTTGTCACTTGTGTGTGTTCCATCCCTCCCAACTTAGTGTCCGGATTCTCCCAACGTTGTCCCATCTTACCCCGCATTTTTTCATGTACCAGAGCTGGCAAAGTTTATTCGAAGGATTAATCAAGTGTTGTGTGTGGGAGGCTTTAATCCTACCAAGCCTGGGACAAAGGGGGGGGGGGGATATTAGGGACTCCCTATCGAAATTTTACCCTATTTTTGGAACGACAAAAAAAATCAGAGCTGATACTCCTTGACTCTGTAGTTTGTTATATTGGGGTCATTTTAAGCCTATTTCCATAACCCCCTGAGCAGATGATCATGGAGAAATTTAAAATGGCTACCATGCGAGGTACCAGAAAAGTGATGTTTTCGTCATTTTTATTGGGTAATCTTTTTTTATTTTACATCAGACAATTATTTGTTAATTTATCAGGCTGTTTCTGCGAAGAAAACTAACACAAAAAGGTGAGAAATCAACCAAAAATGAGTTTTAATATAAATGACGCCACTATGACATTATGTTTTACCCTATTTCGGGAACGACAAAAGAACTGAGAGCTGACACTCCGTGACTATTATATCGGGAGTCATTTTAACCCTATCTGGCCTGGGCTTTTTGGGACCTGTCCAGGCCTGGGGGGGGGGGCGAAATGGCTCCCCCTGATTATTTCTCTTACCCCTTGAGCTAGGGGGCTGAAACTTATCACACTATACCCTTGGGTCAAGCTCTACCAGAAAATGTGAAAAAATCGAAGATGGCCGCTTTGATGACGTCACAGTGACGTCATTTTCAAAAACGGCATTTTTTTTGTCTATTTTTCGGTCAGATTTTCCGAATTTTTTATTTTTGCAATTTCTCCGCAAAAAGTGCATGATAAATTAGTAAATATTAATGTGATGGGAAATAAAATAGTTTTTGCCAACTTTTCATTGCGGATAAGCAGAAATTTTGAAGAAATATGGCAAAAACATCACTTTTCTGCTACCCCATGTGGCCGCCATCTTGGATTTACCCATGATCCTCTGTTCGGGGGGTTATGCAAATAGGCTCAAAATGACCCCAATATGATAAACTATAAAGTCACGGAGTTTCAGCTCTCCATTTTCTGTCGTTCCGGATATAGCGCAGAAAGTTTGGTAGGGGCGCCATAATGGCGCCCCCAGGCCAGGTAGGGTTAAGTCTATTTTCATAACCCCCTGAATAGATGATCATGGGAAAATTTAAAATGGCTAGCATGTGAGGTGCCTGAAAAGTGATGTCATTTTTCTTAAAATTCCCGATTTTCGGAAAAGTGAGTAAAAACTTTTTATTTCACGTCGACCAAAAATGCGTTTAATATAAATGACGTCAGTGTGACATCATGATGTCGGCCATCTTAAATTTTCGTACATTTTCTAGTGGGGGAGGGGGGGGGGCGAGTGCTCCCCACTCTAGTCTGAACAGATTCAAAATCGCCTAGGTGAGATAGGGTTAGTAGTAGTTCGTATAACAGTCAGATATATGAGTTATAAAGATTCACACTTCTGGTGCCACTTTTGGCGATACTACACATGTGGTGACAAGTGTGCCAAACTGGAAATAGTGTCCTGCTTCTTCCCGCTCTCCCGTAAACTCTCACCCTTATAGCTTTTATATTTGATGACAGTCCGGTCAACAGCGAAAGCAAGAATATCACCCAGACTGAGTAAATTGAAACTTGCCCGTTCTCGCCATATTGTTTGATGTGTTGTGCCGGGGCTTTAGAGTCAATCTCCATATCTCCGGTAATACACGAAAATGAAAATGACGTCACAACGTCACGTTTGGGTGGCGTAACGACGCTCACGTATTTAAATACTGAACACTCGTAGCCATGGGATCAATTCATGGCTAGTACCTAACGTTCGGTACTGTGGCAGAACATACGAACGGAGAACGCACCACGGGTTTCCAGACACGGTCATGTTTATTTTTGACGATCATTTTTTTACATTTTCTCGCGAATGGTAGAAACAAGTTTTGTTTTATAATGCCAAATGTGTACAAATTTGTACCTATCAGAAGTACAAGAGAAAATTCCAATTCAGCCCAGATTGAAAATGACTACATTTTTCAATATTGATATCGAATTATACTTTTTTTAATGAAAATTTACTTGAATTGTTCGCCGAATAAATCTACAGCTTACTTTTGGAATTCTTCCTTTTGTCTTTGAGCTCTGAAGATAGCTGTAAACTGTCATCCAAAAACAGGGAAATACTGAAGAATAAAACAAAATCGATCTGAGAAATCAATTATAAATGGATATTTAGGAGTACCGTCATTACATGCACGGCGCTTGACTCTTATGTTCTTATGTCCTTTTCCAATTTCTGTATGATTCATATATGGAAAATAAAGTATTGTATTGTATTGACTCCCGTGTACCGGGTGATATATCACATACAAACGTGTCACGTGGCGTCATGTTTCATTGGTATCACATGAGCGTGGTGGAAGATTGTCCAGCGTTTCTCTGTCAAAAAAAAGTATCTTGTCTGTATTGAGTAAATTGATCTTGGATTTTCAGTGACAAGAACTACGCATAAATCGTCTTGGAATTGTGAATATATATACTACAATCCCTCATCAGGACCTTATTGACCGTCTAAGTTCATTAATAGTATCTGTGTTCAAGAAAACTGATCGTAGATATATTAATGTCGGATGCCATAAAGCATTCTTTAGCTCTACTACATACAAGAGATATCATTCATGGGATGTTTCTTTGTTTATAGAGTTGCTTGAATTTCTCATTAAAAATATCTATGTGAAATTTGGCAACACAATATATCAGCAGCATATAGGTATTCCAATGGGTACTAATTGTGCACCCCTGTTGGCTGACCTGTATCTGTTCTCTTATGAATATGACTATATGCAGGCGCTTTCAAAAACCGATCCATTCAAAGCCCGTTCCTTCTCATTCACCAAACGCTATATAGACGATCTTCTCGCTGTGGATAATCGCTATATAAATGACGCAGTGAAGGGATATATATCCACCTTCACTGGATTTGAAGGAAACTACAGATAGCCCTACAGGCACATCATATTTAGACCTATATCTCTATAACGAGAGATCCTGAAGGATCTTGGCGCCCACCATTGTTCGATAATTGTAAGCTAATGACAAGAGGATCTTTTTGTCCATTGTTAATAAGAACAAACGATTGACTTGTAATTTTGTTTACAGAATTCCGAATCTGAGCGAAAAAGACCGAAAAAGGGACACTGAAAAACACCAAGATATAATCTAACTTTCAGGAGTTTCAAGATTTCTAGAAACTGTACTTGTGTCGGTTGTTATAATTCAAGAGAAATGAGCAAAGTTAGTCTGAAAGTGAATGTACATGTACGGAGGATCCTTCGTCTTCGTTTTGTAGTATTTTTTTTATTTTTTTTGCGCGTGTCATCATTGGGTACTGGAAGCGAAGACAAATCTCTTTGACACTTTGGCATGAGCTATGAAACATACTCAAGATTTTATAATTAGGAACGAATGCTAATTCTGTTCTGTTTACTGGGTTAGTTGAGATATCTCTGTTAAGATACCATGCTCGAAAATAGTAAGATGGTACAATACTTTATACTGAAGGGATCCGGTCCGCGCAGTAATGTTGAAACTTCGAAAGTGCCTGAATCCTGATTATTTTCCTTGGATCGAAAACATGCAGTAGTCTACAGTTGTCGAGTTGTGATGTTGAGTCACAAGAGTGACGTCCCTTGATGTAGCCGACCTGCCGGCAGCCGAAAGGGTGTGGCAGTTCACTTGCAACTGCATGGACTAAAGAAAACTGATTTAAAATTTGAAGAAATACATTTTAATTCCGAATTATTTGAAATCCTTGATATGGAAGGTGAAGGTGTGGATATTCTCTATAGTCAATATATAGAATATGCCCTACCGTTTGATCCGTCGACTCTTGCGATGCAACGTCACAAATCGGGAATACCGTATCAATTTGAAGCGTAACTTTGATTTTCGAATCGGACCAAAAAAGGTATCTTGCACAATTATACACTCTTAAAACGCAAATGTTAAATTTAACATCCACAGGATTGGAGGAGGGAAAACATTTAGAAAGTGTTATTTCACCACTTTTAAGTGTTGAATGCAACAGCTTAAAATGTTGCATTCAACACTTAAAAGTGGTGAATACAAGACTTTCTAAATATTTTCCCTCCTCCAACCCTCTAGATGTCAAATATAACATTTGCGGTTTGAGAGTGTAGGCCCCACGATGGCTGCCTGGTGGCCATATTGGATTTTCGAATCGGACCAGAAAAGATACCTTGCACAACTAGACCCCAATGGGAACCTGTGTACCAAATTTAAGAAAGATCCATGCAGTAGTTTCTGAGAAATCGCGATAACAAGGTTTCATGGGGAAATCCAAGATGGCTGCCTGGTGGCCATATTGGATTTTCGAATCGGAAAAGAATAGGTACCGTGCACAAATAGACCCCAATGGGAACCTGTGTACCAAATATTAGAAAGATCCATGCAGTAGTTCCTGAGAAATCGCGATAACAAGGTTTCATGGGGAAATCCAAGATGGCTGCCTTGCGGCCATATTGGTTTTTGATTTGGACCGAAAAAGGTATCTTGCACAACTAGGGGGAACCAAATTTGAGAAAGATCCATGCAGTACTTCCTGAGAAATGACGATAAAGTTTCATGGGGAAATCCAAGATGGCTGCCTGGTGGCCATATGGATTTTCGAATCGGACAAGAAAAGGTATCTTGCACAACCAGACCCCAAGGGGAACCTGTGTACCAAATTTGAGAAAGATCCATGCAGTACTTCCTTAGAAATGACGTTAACAATGTTTCATGGGGAAGTCCAAGATGGCTGCCTGGTGGCCATACTGGATTTTCGAATCGGACCAGAAAAGGTATTTAGCACGACTAGATCCCAATGGGAACCTGTGTACCAAATTTGAGAAAGATCCATACAGTAGTTCCTGAGAAATCGTGATAACAAGGTTTCATGGGGGAATCCAAGATGGCTGCCTGGTGGCCATATTGGATTTTCGAATCGGACCAGAAAAGGTATCTTGCCCAACTAGACCCCAATGGGAACCTGCGTACCAAATTTGAGAAAGATCCATGCAGTAGTTCCTGAGAAATCACGATAACAAGGTTTCATGGGGAAATCCAAGATGGCTGCCTGGTGGCCATATTGGATTTTCGAATCGGACCAGAAAAGGTATCTTTCACAACTAAACCCCAAGGGGAACCTGTGTACCAAATTTGAGAGAGATCCATGCAGTAGTTTCTGGGAAATCGCGATAACAAGGTTTCATGGGAAAATCCAAGATGGCTGCCTGATGGCCATATTGTATTTTGGAATCGGACCAGAAAAGGTATCATCCACAACTAGACCCCAAGGGGAACCTGTGTGCCAAATTTGAGAAAGATCCATGACGTAGTTCCTGAGTAATCACGATAACAAGGTTGCATGGGGAAATCCAAGATGGCTCCCTGGTGGCCACACTGGATTTTCGAATCGGACCAGAAAAGGTATCCTGCACAACTAGACCCCAAGGGGAACCTGTGTACCAAATTTGAGAAAGATTCATGCAGTAGTTCCTGAGAAATCGCGATAACAAGGTTTCATGGGGAAATCCAAGATGGCTGCCTGGTGGCCATATTGGATTTTCTAATCGGACCAGAAAAGGCACCTTGCACAACTAGACCCCAATGGGAACCTGTGTGCCAAATTTGAGAAAGATTCATGCAGTAGTTCCTGAGAAATCGCGATCACAAAGTTTCATGGGGAAATGCAAGATGGCTGCCTGGTGGCCATATTGGAGCCTGGTGGCCCCTGCACACCCAACAAACATAATGAGCACAACTAAAAGAAAAAATATGAAGACAGACCCGAGGAACCTTAGTGCAGGTTTCTCGGCCGAGTCTCTAATAGTTCGAAATGCACTAAGACCTTTTTCAATCCAAATGACAGATATATTTCTGACAGCAAAGCAAGGCCACGACATCAAACCTTGCAATATTGCGCTTGATGATTGTTTAGCACCGAATTCTACATGTAATAATTTCAAAATTTCTAAGTGTGGACACCGTGGATGTCTCACGTGTCCACTCTTTAATACTTCAGCTTCATTTAGTTCCGCGTTAACTGGTAACTCATATTCTGTTAACTCGTATGTTGATCTTAGTTGTTCTACTACAAACTGTATTTACTTAGTTTCCTGTAAGAAGTGTGGTCAACAGTATGTTGGCAAGACCACCCAAAGACTCCATCTTAGGGTGAACGGTCACAGAAAATCCGTTAGGAAAAAGCAATTGCTTATAGGTAGGCATTTTTCTGGACCCGACCATGGCTGGGATAACTTTAGTATTCAGATCATAGACGTCGTCTATCCATTTACTAAGGATTCTCCCTTCGGATTTGAGAGAAAATCCGAGAGCGGGAATTATTCTGGATGCTAGAACTTGGGTCAGTGTTTCCGTTTGGTTTAAATGATAATGTCAGTGGGTTCGGCAATGCTACAAACCGCCGTTCAAATATATCCAACATTACCCAACTATTTAAACCCCATCAACGGAGACAACGCAGCCATGGCTGGCGAAAGTTTAATAGTTCGATGATTCACGATAATATCACTTTAAATTACTTAGTGGGTTTAACTAACGCACCCAATAGTATACATAGCTTACGCATAGTTCTGTATGCGTTACCTGTGAGAGCTTTAAATCAAATAGCCAGAGATATACAGCAATCTGCGTCTTCAGGAAATATAATACCATCAAAAATGAGTAAAGTATGTCAACATATAGCGTATTTTCGGTTGTATCGTCCAGTTAACATAATCGAAACATCTCAACATGGGCTTTTCTTGAAACTCAACTACTTAGATAAAGGACTGGACATCATTAATTTACCTCGAATCCTGAATGATCAAGAGGTACGCAACGCTGTACCAAACTATTTCAAGCTCACAGAACCTCCTTGCTTTTCATATAAGTATACTAAATCTATAGCCACCAAAATATTCAATTACTCCAATGCTGTCAAGGAGTTTGACTGGAACTTATACACGTCAGGAGGCTATAGAAGTGATTGTCAATTGTGGAACTTTATCTATACACCATGCAAACATATTGTGACTGGTGACCTAGATGTGGTGAGTGATAAGGATCTGAAATTACTCCTGATGAAAGGACCTAAATATAGAGAGCCAAGAAGAATAAATCTGAAGGCGGACCAGAAGATAGTCTTGACTGCATTAGAACAGTACGTTATTGATTGGTCTAAGCGACAAAAAGTTGAACCTACAGTACTCGCTGATTGGCTGGACCTCGCCAAGAGCAAGGTCGTTGAAACAATCCACCATATTGACAGAAGTACTCTTCCCCAAGCAAAACAAGTACTGAGAAACCTCAATTCGCAAGAAGTTCTAGTAAATCTCCAGAGTAAATTCGTCATAGTCCCAGCAGACAAAGCTCCGAATAATATAATATTCATATGTAAATATTACTATTACCAGGTGCTGGTTAAAGAATTGAGTGTAGACATATCTTCATCAAATACGTGTACTTACTCCCAAACTGCATTTACTCTGGAAGATTTATTTAACAATCACAAAAAGTTTCTCAGGGAAAGAGGTATTTGTCTTCCAACCAATCATAACGACATACCAAAAATATACTGGACTCCCAAAAATGCATAAATCACCATACAAAGCTAGATTCATAGCTGGTTCTAGAAGCTGCACCACCAAGCTTCTTTCAACCCTATTGACGAGGGCCCTTCAGGAGGTAAAAGCATTTTGGGAAAGGTATTGCGCCACTATTTTCAAGAACTCTGGCGTTGAATGTATGTGGATATTGAAAACTCAAAATGTCTTACGGAAGAACTTGATGCTAAAGGTCACATACCGTACAGACATGTATCCACATGGGATTTCTCGACTCTGTATACTACAATCCCTCATCAGGACCTTATTGACCGTCTAAGTTCATTAATAGTATCTGTGTTCAAGAAAACTGATCGTAGATATATTAATGTCGGAAGCCATAAAGCATTCTTTAGCTCTACTACATACAAGAGATATCATTCATGGGATGTTTCTTTGTTGATAGAGTTGCTTGAATTTCTCATTAAAAATATCTATGTGAAATTTGGAAAACACAATATATCAGCAGCATATATGTATTCCAATGGGTA